>JABUQX010048409.1:42500-52894 GCA_015478945.1 Trachelipus rathkii
TTATATATATATATATGATATTAATATAATGATTAATATATATTATATATACTAATTATATATATATCTTTATATATAGTTATATATATATATATATATATATAAATATATGATATATATATATACCTATTATATATATATATATATAGTATATATTATATATTATAATATAATATAATTAATATATTAATATATATATATATATATATATATTAATATTAATATCATATTAAATATATATATTATATATATCTTAAATATAAATAAAAATAATCCGTGAATTCAATAATGGAGTAGACTATAAGCGGTGGAGGGCTTTTAATAGACGAATGTGTGGGTCTTTTCACCAAAATATCGTCTAAAATGGTTTACCTCATCAAGCCTTAGAGACTGCAGGGCGAACAGCATGACAGCTTTCTCTTTTTCGATTTTAGTGGGGAATTTTGAAAAGTCTTCTCAGACTTTTAATATATTAGTTCCGGTCAACATATCAGCCAGATGCTATGTCGCTTAACTATGAAAAGTTGTAATGAAGCTGGATAGATCTTACCCTTATTGAAGTTTATACGGCGGTATAACAGCCAGGCGTTTATTATAATACTCTCAAGTCCAGCAGGTAAATAAATCCTCATGCTAAAACAGTTATCTTTGAAGTTTTTAAAATCTGTCCTGCGACAGATTCAACAATTCAATTATTATGTCGGACAAATCGACGCCCCCAATATATTATTGTACTTCCGGGATTTAGATGGCAAAGGGCAGGTGCAATATGTCGATAGTGAGCTTAAGTATTTCGGCGCTTCTAGCATCCATCATCGACGGCATATTTTAACCTACTGGAATGCACAACCCGCATAATTTTCCGTAAACAACCATATTAACAAGGACTATATTGAGTCTCAAAGTCCCTTTAATTTACTGCGACTGTTCATGTTCTGTATCTTTTGTTCTGATCATCATAGTTATCGTAGTTTATACCTCTACCTTTCCGAACTAATTAAGGCTCGAATATTCTGACTCTCTATATTAAAATTCAGATTTTTTTCATATCAATTGACAAACATAGCATTCCTTTTTCCTCCAAGCAGTTATCAAAGGTAGGAGGCGAACCAATTGTCATAAATACCTTTAAATAGTTTTCTAGTGTTCGAGAAGTAATATCCTTTGTTAGTTAAAGGAACAATTTAGCTGAAGGATACTTCTAACTTTATGAGTCCATCTGACGGCATTTATCCTCACAATGAAAGCCTGGCATTCATCTACCTCACCGCATAAAAATGAAAAATATGTAATATGGCCATATAATAATTGTAACAAACATTCTTCGGCTGCGATGCCTAAGTCTGATTGTTTTTGTTCACGATCCCACAAGTATCCCGTAGCTTTCCTCTACCTTTCCTGAGAGACTTGTAAGTTTACCTATAGTCGAATGCCTATGCAAAAAATTCAGTTCGATTTGGCATATATAAATTGTTATGGACTAAATATTATTTGCAGTCCTCATTCTGGCCAAACCGCAGTTTATCAAGGTAGGGATGGCGAACCAAATTGTTCCATAAATACATGTTATAGTTCTAAGTGCTTGAGGAATCACTCCTTTTGTTAGTTCAAGATTCGATATGCGTTGAGAATGAGACTATCGTACCACCTTTTAGAGATCCACCATCTGACGGCATTTACCTACTTTGTTCCACACCCGCAATAATTTGAGAAAACATGATATCCAGGCCTATATTGTCCAACCGACTCACTGGCGATTGCTGTCCTAGATGCTCTTGGTTCTAACCACGATAGTATTCCCGATAGTGACTTCCTTCTACCTTTCCGACTTTGCTTCTCATTTCTTTAATTCTTTTCATCATCAAAATTGCTATAAAAGATCAGATTTAACTGGTGATCTTTTCCCTCCTCTTTCCTCCAAAGCAGTTATCGAAGGTAGGGAGGCGAACCAATTGTCATAAATACACGTTATAGGTCTAGCCATGTTTGAAAGGAATATCCTTGTCTTAAGTTACAAGATATCAACTGCTGAAGCGATAATACCACATCCCATGTCTTCCCTCGCCTACCTCATATTTTATTTACGTATATATTGATATATAGCCTTATACGAGTCATGATCATTATATACTACCCTATATGTATATATATTATATATACTTATCTATAGTGTTTATTGTAGTAAATATAATATTAGTATAAATTTATATTCGTTAATAAGTATAGTAATATCATAATAGATATAGATATATACTATCTCTCTAGTTTATATTATATATCCAATATAATATGATATAAATAATATCCTATATATTATATATTATATATATATATATATATATATTATCTATATCATATATATATATAATAATATATATATATATATATATTAATATATCTAATTATATTATATCTATATTATATTAGTATATATCTATCTATCTATATATTATATATTCCATATGAATATATATAGTACATATATATATTATCATTATACTAGATTAAATATTATATATTATATATATATTATATTATATGATATATATATTTATTATTATCGTATATATATAGTATATAAATATAATATATTAATATTATTTGTATTCGGGTGCGTAAGCCAGGGGGGGGGCTGCAGGGGGCTGCAGCAACCCTGAAATTATAACGACTGCAAATTTTTTTCAGCAGAAAACAAACTACAAATACTATATATAATTATATATATATATATTATATTATAATATATATATATATATATAAATATATATATATTATATTATTAAATATAATAATAATATATATATATATATAATATATATAATATTTATTATATAATAATAATATCTCTTCTCAAGCACTACCATGCCTTCGGGTGTGTTATTATGAGCTATCTCAGGGAATTGATATGCGGTGTTTAAATCGATACCCATTATGAAAGAAATAGAGCGTGGGAAACGTAGAGAGCGGTTGCATAGTAGGCTGCTTAAATTAGCGTAGTAGGCTGATATAGGTAGTTTGGTATGAGACGTGTGTTTATGTTGTTGCAGAGAGTTATGAGAAGGTTGTTTATCTTTTGATTACTTTTTTTTTATTGCGGTATTAGAATTGAGAGAAGTCTATGGTGGAAGTTAAACGATATTGAATATAATGACTTGTTTTCGGTGAATAAAACTTAAAATTCTTTTCGTTTCTTTTTCTTTTTCGCTTACTTCTTATCCAAATTTGTTTCCTTCTGGTATCAAATGATAGAGATGATAGATGAGTATAGTGCGGTCTATGAATTATATTTAGTATGTTAAATATTTTCATTTCTAGGGTAAAACATTTACTCTTCCTTATGATCCAATCGTACATAATTTCGTGAAATTATATAATTTTCTGCCCTCAGTTTCTTTCACATCTCTCCATTCAAATACAGGAATTGTGAAAAACTATTTTATAATCGACATAAGATCGATTATATTTATATATTGTGTACATTTTTATTTATATCTGTCCTTAAATGAGTTTTTATATTATATTTAATTTTATTATTTTTCATATGTATATTACTAAATAAATTAATTTTTTAATATTCATTATTTAATAGTTTAATAATATAATATTACTATATGATGAGTATGCATAGGATCAGAGGAGTTAGGGAGAGGAGAAGGAGGATCTTACTAGTACGTAAATTCTAAATTTCGCAACACTGGGGATAGAGCGAGACGAATGCAGAATTGAGAGATATGTTCCTATAGACATAGATTTATTATATGTAACAATAAAAAAAGATCACAGAGAAACGTCCACTCTTTACCAAGTTCAATATAGGAAGGCTAGCGAAACGGCGCAAGACACATATGAAACGCAGGTGATCTGAGTGGAAGAACCAAAAATGTGACGAAAGCTGAGCCTGTTTTAGTCTTTGATAAAAGCTCTGTAAGAAAAATTCAAATTTCATTGAGGATTCAGGCAAAGTAATTATAAGAGAAATACTGAAATGCTACAAAATAAGTCATTAACTTCTTTTGGTTAGATCATGCACTTGCCTACGCTATGCGAAACTACCAGAGGTCACGTCCCTGAAATTGTACTATAACTATATATTATCCAATTATCTATATATAATAGTCATATACATATATTTCTATATAGCTCATATATATAGTCATAAATGACGAAGTCTGACGCACGAGCGGTTGCCGTATGTATGACAACTTGTTACATTATCGATGTCTGCATCGTAGAGTAGTTAGATTATCATTATACATTATATTAATTATTGATCTTTATATATAATATATTAATTATAATTTTATATAGTGTTGATATAGGGTTATTACTACATAGAACTATATATTATATATGTATATAGTAGTATATTATTATATATATATATTATATTTATATATTAGTAATTTGCTTATGATATTAATATGGTATATATATTATTTATATTATTTACATATTTATATATACCCAAAAATCTAAATGATAAACTACGTATATTTATTATATATTTTATATTAGTATTAGTATAAATATGACGTATTATATATATAACTCGTTAATGCTTATTACTATCTATCTATAATATTATATTATATTAATTATATATATCTATTAATTAATATATATTCATTTATACTAATTAGATGATATTATATAGTTATATATATATTTATAATATAATATATTATATATATATATATATTATACTTAATTAATATTATATAGTATTTATATATATAATATATAATTAGTTTAAATAATAGATTATATATAATATATTCACATTATATTAATATATATAATATAATAGTAGTTATAATTAGGTAGTGTAGACAACATACCTAAATGATAGCTAAATAATGTAAGCGGATGCGGTGTAGATAAATATGTGATCCACCATAGGTATTAACATAGTGAGCGCGATAACCAGATCTAGTTTTGTAGCGGTTATGATGCACCACTCATACAAAGATTCTTAACGCTATTACAGAGGTCAACTGGAGTGTTTTATTAACTAATTTTAATCCATTTTTATTTAAATGAAATTATTAGCATTATAATATCTTGTTTATACGTATTTATATGACACGGAAAGTATAATACGTATAATATATATAAATAGATAGAATAGCCAGATATATACCTTATATAATATATACCTATAGTCAATAAACTGCCCGCGAATACTCCCGACTTATTCCACCATATCTTTATATGTGGATAATAATACACACTAATGGTAAGGTATATCCTAATTTAGGTAGTTACAATAACCTAATAGGGTTTTTTATAAGGTTCAGTAGATGAACCGAATTATATTATAAGGTCTTAGGAAGATCACCGACTTTTCCAGAAGTGTATTCATGAGAGCTGAATACTCTCAAGGTTTTATAATACCTACCATATAGATAAAGGGGGCGGGAGTAGCCCCCAATAAGGTTTTTATTTATGGATATATGTATTCGAGTTTCAAATGGTCAGGTAAATAGTCTATTAGTATTGATGGTTTATCAATCAGATATATCGTGCTACGATATTACCCCTTATATAAATATAGTCGATGTTTAAATATCGTATTTTTATACGTAGTCTCCCTGGTTGAACGTTGTTAACAACTAAAATTAAATTAATACGAAATAAAATTTATTGTATAAGAATATTCAGAGATTCGGATATTTTCAAATACGATCGTGTATTAATAAGTACTGTAAGATCGGTTTTTCAATCGGAGTCTATGGAAAAATAATATTGGATACCGTGGGAAATATTGAATAAGATTTCCACACTGTAGTATAATATATAAGGGGTCGTCATTCTTATCCCTTCGAATCGACGAATAAATAAATAACCGAAGGTATTTTATATATTATCGATAATATCAATATAAAATACAACTATAATTAGATTATTATTATATCACACAACAATAAGAGTCATTACCTAAAATTCTTAAAGTTAGTATAAGTAGTAGATTAAATACCACATAATTAAAGTATTAATATCTTAATCAAATTTATAAAATAAAAGATACATATAATTAAATAATTAAATAAATCTTAGAATATTATGTGTACTATTAAACTTATTCATAGTCACACTGAATAGGTAGAGTCAAAATTGTATGAGGCACTCCGAAGTCAACAAAAGCGACACTGTACTGAGCTCTGCGGACCTGCGTCCACCGCCTTGTTAAAGAGGGGGTGCGTCCGGAGCGCTGCATATCTAGACGCATGACTTGCAGAGAGTTAAAATGCGCTCACACACTCGCGTGTATTTCGCTTGTCAGTCTATCGCCAGATATATTGTAGAGAAGAACATATGGGTAGATATGTGTGGCACTCTCATGGATTGGCGAGGAGGTAATTCCGATCTCGCGGATCCGGATCCTTTCTTGGAGTTCCGGGCAATGTCCGCACTTGAGGAAGGGGGTGGACCAGTGAAAAAGAACGACACACTCGCATGGTTATGTCATTCCACAGATGCGAATGTATATGATTAAAGCAGAAGGAGAAACTGATTGTCGGAATAATGAGGATGGAAGGATTGCGCAGGAGAGTGAGGGTCTTTATGTTACGACACGAGATATAGGGAGTTTTTTGTTATTATTCGAGTCTGAGTCTATGTAGTGTAGTTTCGACATCGACGTAGTTGCATGTTTTTCGGTAACTCGAGCGCGCCTGAGAATATCAGCTTGGAACTTGCTCCTGGTGCTAGAGTGCAAAGTTTTTACTCATAGAGTATACTCAGTATATTTTATGTCTCCTTTAGAAATAATATTGTCAAAAGGTATCATATTTATATGTTAGTTATTGAACTCTTAGCTACGCCAGAGCCATTCCTGTCACGTCAAAATATATTGACACGCTAAGATAACCAGTTCAAAAGGGAGTTCAAGAGGAAGCAACCGCCTCGACACATGAGAATATGGGGGAGTCCGAACAACGCAATTCTGTCGGTTAAAAATTAAATTGAACCTCATGGATTTGTTCACAGAAGAAGAGAATAGGTGAGCCGAATTGGAGGAGTTGCTGAGAATGACCTGAACAGCGTAACAAGTAATCTATAGAAGGCAGGAAGGGAGTGTATAAGCAATGGAACTAACCGCGAATCGGTAAAAGAAGTCTGAGAAGTGAGGCTAAGAAGTATAGGATAGCTTGTTGTCTACACTGAGCTTGGAGCCTCTTGGCTTTTATGCCTGTTGGTGTCTCAAATTAGTTTCCATTTAACACTGAACAGTTTCTGTGAATCAATTAGTTTCCACATCACCCTCTCGTTTACTGAATGCAATATATCCTCAGTGTAATGTAAATTTAGGAAAACATGGTCTGTGTTAGATCGCTATTATATAATTGACGGGTTTAAACACAGTTTCCCTCCGTTGAAAACCATGTGTAGTATGGACTGGCGCTCGCTCATGACGAGAAATGGAGGAGATATACAAACCGAACTATACATGGAGATAAGGCAGAAAAGATAGCACTACAGTTGGTTAAATGTTAAAACTAGAAGGGAGATAGAAATGGGACCTAGACTTATGTTCGATATTGAGTAGGGTATCTAGTCTAGAATAAGGAAAACTATTGAAGTTCGGAGCGGATCAGCCTAATCAAAGCGAAACGCGTGTTTTGCTTGGAGATGCGCGATAATGACAGGTGCCGTAAGAAGATTTTTAAAGAACATATACAGATTTATTTAACTTACATTAAGGTTATTTAATCAATAGATACATGTGAATTCAAAGATATTAGGGTTGCTTATACTGTTATTCTAACCACTATTACATAATAATTGGTCTTGTCTTATGTTTAGATTCGAAATATAGCAATCCTATTGCAAATCGCAAATCAACCGTTTTCTTAGAATAGCATTGTCAATAGAACAACTGACCAGATTCAATTTGTAATTATTGGGTGGGCTCCATGAAATTTCATTCTTCATTATAATATCTATATAATCGTTTACATGAGCTGGTAATATAAAAATTAAAATACTATTATATGTTTATTATTAGTTTTTATATTTATTTTGTCATTTTCCCATTTAATTCCTAGTAATTCAATATTTTATTTTTTAACTGATGAACCAGATCAGGCATTTTTTTGGGCTTTTCCCCTAGTAGATCGAAGCTATCCGATGAGTCGCTACCTAGATATGGTTTCTTATTTATTTATTTATTATAAATATACTAATATTTTATAACTTAATATTTTATGGTTTTTTTATTTAATTATACTTTTTTTTATCTATCTAATTTTTTATTTTATAAGTTTATAGACATTCTTACATTTTATCATTAAACTCACGACGTATCTAGGAGGTGTGTCTAGTTTTTATAAGCTAGAGGACAGCTTTATTAATTATTTATTCTATTTATATATTTTAGAATTAAATAAATTATATATTGTTTATATTATTAAATTTATTATTAGGGCTTATATATATTCGAGTATACGAATAAAAATCTTTTCGTCATTCAACTTGTTTAAGATATAATAAAAAAATAATTTTAAATTTATTTAATTATCTGCGACAGACCAGAGTTATAATTATTTTTATTACATTTTAACTGCAAATTGAAGAATTTGGTTCTCATTTTTTTTTATTAGTTTCTTTTTGTTTTTTAATACTTTGTGGAAGTAAGGTCATTTTTATATTTAATTTTATTCATTTTATTCTTTCTAAACTTTTTCTTTTTATAAGTTTTTATTTAGCATTTAGCACTGACATGTTTGTTGCGATAGTGTATTTTATTATAGAGTAATTTCACAGTTATTTTAATTTTTCACTGTATCCTTTCTTGTATTTATTTTTGTTTTTCTTTTTCTTTAAAACTTTTTGTTTTACTAAACATTTATTCTTTTTATGTTTATACCTAAAAATTTGGAGATTTACATTACCCTAAAGCAGTAAATCAGTTATCGTTATCACCCACCCCCACCCTCCTACCCTCTATGATCTATTGTCTATTGATCTATTGGATCTATTGATTCAAGTCATATTTTGTTTAACATAACACAAAACTTTATTTATTTTGTTTTGTCTTTTTTTTTTAGAAATTTTGTTTTTACTAACATTTTATTCTTTTTATTGTTTATAGCATAAAAAAAATTGGCATTTTACATACCCTAAGCAGTAAATCAGAAAATCGGTTAATCAAACACCCACCCCACCCTCCTACCTTCCATGGTCTATTGATCTATGATCTATTGATCTATTTGAATCTATGATTATTGATTCGAAGTCATAATTTTGTTTACATAACACAAAACTTTTAATTTATTTTTGTTTGGTTTTCTCTTTAAACATTTTTGGTTTTACTAAACATTTTTGCTTTTATGTTTTATAAACGGTAAAATTTTGGCATTTTTACAATACCCTAAGCGTAAATCATGTCAAACTTCAGTAAATCAAACCAACCCACCCCCCCCCCCCACCATCCTATGATCTATTGCTCTATTGAATCCTTTGTGCCTTGATTAATGTGGTTTCTCGTCATCCATTTTTGTATAAACATAACCATTAGCGTTCCAGACTTCATCGTAACAATTATCTTAACTACCCAGACAAAACCTATCACATCCTATAAAACACACACACAACACACAACACACACACACACGCACATTACACACACACCACATTAAGATTTTTAGGTTATCTCTTTTTAGGCTCGCCCTCTTTCAGAAAATATCAATACGAAACATAAAAATGATTGTTATAGCTAATAACCATTGGCATAAAGTTATGCATAGCTAATTATATTTATTAAAACAACTGGTAGATTTGGCAACAGCGAATCATACAGAGGCGATTTGACAACACTGTATAGATTTGGTGTGCTGAGTTATATATAAATCGACGAACTACTCGATGGATCATTCTTTATAAAGAGCTCTTATGATCAACACTTTAAGACACATTCTTAGATTCTGTAGTATCATTAACCAAGTTTTTTTATATCTACACATGAGGATTTTTTCAAAATCAATACTTATTCAGCTAGGTAAGATTTTTTTATTATTATTTAATATATATATAATATATATAGTATATAGTATAATATATATATAGTATATATATATATATATATATATATAATATATATATATATATATATATATATATATATATATATATAGCTTATTCTCATTTAAACAATAACATTGGAACAACATCTGGGTCAATCATTAAATGACACGTAATGTAATAAATACATTATCAAATTAAGATAATAGAGGGTAATATATAAGCACATGTCTAAAAAGTGATTCTTTTCAGAAACGTGTTGAATATACATCCATAACATTTGAGTAAAAAGCATTCGTAGTATCGTTATCCAGCGCTCCGTTTAAAATGGAGTATGGTTGTTGTTGCTGTGTGGAATGATATAATATTTA
>JABUQX010048410.1:7500-12500 GCA_015478945.1 Trachelipus rathkii
CGTGATTATATATTATATATATATATACTATATTATTATATATATATATATATTATATATATATATATATATATAATATATATAATATAATATATATAATAATATATATATTATTATTATGTATATTATATATCGGATATATATATATATATATATATTAAAAATAAAAAATATTATATATTTTTATATATATATATATATATATATATATATATATATATATATATATATATATATATATATATATATATATATATATATATATATATATATATCCACAGGGCCGTAGTCAACTTTTTCGGGGGTGAGATTAAGATATATATATATGATATATCATATAATATAATATATATATATATATATATATATATATAATATATATATATATATATATTATATTATAATATATTAATATATAATATATATATACACCGTATATAACTGTTATTTATATTTTGAAACAATCAATGATAGATTGTTCTATTCCCTTTTATTCAAGTTAGGATATACAGGGTGTCCCATAATGAAACGGCGACACTTTATATACAGGTTCATCTGAGTGGAAAAAAAGGGAGCATAATATACTCTATACATGTATGGCTCGGTAAAGCTTCGTTAAGGAGTTATTTAGCGACGGAGTTTTCCAACCTAAGAGGTGGAATACGGACATTCGAACAGGATTCCCAATAAACAACCACGATTGCATATCTTAATTTAGGACATTATAATACAACAGATATGAGTTTCAATAGGTGTTCAAAGTGCGCCTCCTGGGATTACAGGGCTATAATCTCCTCGGTCCCTATTTTCTACCTGACGGCCTGAGCGGCCACAACCCTTCAATTCCTCCCGAATAGGTCGGGAGTCTCCAGGAGGTGTACCCGTGTTAAATCTACGTCACATGGGTTCCAGTTGGATGGCTGCCCAGCTCACTTTGCCAGAGGCTTAACACTAACTACTCTTTACGATCGGAATAGGTCGGGGAGGCACTGTTGCCTGGCCTCCACGTTCGCCGGACCTCACACCGTTGGACTTCTTTGCCTGGGGCGCAATCAAAGGTGTCGTATACGCCACCCCAGTCAATGACGTTCGGGAACTGCAGGAAAGAATCAGGCAAGCGTGTGCAGACATAACAGCAGATGAATGCCGGTCGGCGACAATGTCCGTTTTACGGAGGTGCCGTGCATGCATCAGGGCTTGGGAGGCGCACTTTGAACACCTATTGTAACCTGTACCTGTTGTATTATAATGTTCTGAATAAAGATATGCAATCGTGTTGTTTATGGGGAATCCTGTGTCGCATACCGTATTCCCACCCTCTTAGGTTGGCTCCATCGCTAATAACTCCGTAACGAAGCGTTACCGAGCATACATGTATAGAGTATTATGCTCCTATTTTCCATCAATGTACCCGTATATGAAGTGGCGCCGTTTCATTCTTGGACACCATATATATATATATATATATATATATATATAATATATATATAATATATATATATATAATATATATATATATATATATATATATATATATATATATATATATATATATATATATTATTCTTGCTCTCTTAACAACACAAGAAAATGATTGAAAACTACCTCCGTTTATATTGTGTAGGTAAAATGAACACTAATTAAAACCAATTCTGTTAGTTTTTCCTCTCCTGTAGAACTGAGAAAGTATTTTTTGATCCTTTTCAGAATGAAAAATATTTATCTTGGAGTGCGAGCTGTGAGTGAGATGGATAGTAAAATCCTTAACAATCCAAATGTGACTATAAATTAATTCCATTTACAACATTCATAAAATATTTTAATAGATATCGATGGAATGGTTTTACTAAGATAGGTAAGTATGAACCCTATGGCTCACGAAAGTATGAACCTATGGTCCACGAACAGTCTGAACCCTCTGGCTTAAACTGGTTTGAAACAATGGCTCACGAAAGTACAGAAACCTTATGGCTCATGAAAAATATGAACCTATGAGGTTCACGAACTGCTCTCTTAACTGGTTTGAAAAATCATCAAGAAAAGGAAACGTAATTGCTTTATGTATTTTCGTGTTACACTGACACGCGTCATTATGATTTCTTCATTAACAGAATAAAGAAGCTCTGTTGCAACTTATGTTTGAAAATTTTTATTCAATATTTGAGCAAAAAAATCTTTCAAAACGACATACATTTTCAATATAACTAAGAGCAATTGCTGTTATTATTAATAGAGAGTGCAATATAGTACATAATGGATGATTGAAAGAGAACAAAATTGAAGTAATAATTAAGCTTATAATTAAAGTTCGCTATTGATTACAAATTTCAAAAGATTTGAGATTTTTTAAAGATGGTTCATTATCTCAATCCATCTCAAGCTTATCTAAAGCTTCAATAAATTGCTTTAAAAATTTATCTAATCGTAAATATCTATCGTAACTTTTCATCTACTTTGTTTCGTTACAATCCTAGTTAGGTTTGTCCAATCTGTATTTGGAAAATCTTTCCTATTTCCTCTGTTTCTAATGTCTTGAACTTCCATATGAACGTAAACAACAATAACATACAAAGCTACTGGATATTTTCAACAGCTTGAACGCCTCTAAGATTTTTCTTCATTTTTGCTGCTTATTATATCTCGAGATTCTCCTATTGTGATTTCAACAGCCTATTAAAACCTAAGAAATCTTCAATGAACACTAAAATGTTTCTCATTTGTATTAATACATTCTTAATTTCGCTTTTGATTTATTTACTTTTATTATCTTATTAAATTAAAATTAAGAGACTAAAGTCATCAAAAAAATTTTATAATTGAGTTTACCACAGACCCTCCTCAATTCCCCATGGCTACGCTTGTGTTCTATATATATATATATATATATATAATATATATATATATATATATAATATATATATATATATATATATAAATATATATATATATATATATAATATATAATATATTATATATATATATAGAGAGAGAGAGAAGAGAGGAGAGAGAGTGACACGCACCACAACACACACACACTTTCCGCCAGTGAATGCTTCTATTTCCGAGCGACTTCTCCACAAATGAAGTGTAAACTCAATAATCATACACATACACTCCACCTTTATTACTGCTACTGCCAGTGAAGTGTGTTAAAGAATCTGTGATGTGGTATGTGTGTGTGTGTGTGTGTGTGTGTTGTGGTGTGTGTTGTGTATCCTGGGACAATTCACTCCTCCGTCGTTGGCAATTTGAACTTAAAAGGACTCGATCAAGGCAGAGACGGAACCACGGTCAAAGGTCTCGCTTTAATTGACACTCCGAACTTCAATTCACAAATAAACACTACTTAGAAACGAGCACAAGCGAACAAACACAGACACACACACACACGCACATACAAGCACTTCCGAACATATAAACACATGGATACATCATACACATAAGCAACCTATAAATTTACCTATGGAAGAGTATAATACCAGATACATATAATCAGTTAAAAGCAATTTCCGGTCCCCCTCCCCCCTACTTAAAAAAAAATTGGGAAACCATTTTATTTAAATTTTTTTTATTTTTTTTATTTTTTTTTTTTTATTTTTTTTTTAGGAAATTGTAAAATAATCAATAGATTAGAAAATAAAATTTCACATTGAAAAGTAGACAATAAAAAGCTCATTTTTTTAAATAATAATAATAATAAATAATAATAATAATAATAATAATAATAATAATAATAATAATAATAATAATAATAATAATAATAATAATAATAATAATAATAATAATAAACAAAATATAGAGAAAAAGAAAACAAAGAAAATGAAGAAATAATAATAATACTACTACAACTAATAATAATAATAAATAATACTAACTACTAATACTATTTAAATAGATAATAATAAATTTAATGAATGAAAAGTAAAAAAAAGAAGAAATAAGAAAATTAAAAAGAACAAAAGAAAAAATAAATTAAAAAAAATAAAAAAAAAAATCCGAAAAGAGAAATTAATAATAAAATAAAACTTAACGACCAAACCACTTGGAATAAATCAGACGTTGGTGTCTAAAACAAACGTCACATAAAAACCCGAAACTACAAACACAAATTATTTTCAAACAAACACCCACAGAGGGTTGTCTAATTATTAAAACACTTTTAAAATCTCTACTTGACACTAATATATATATATATATATATATTATATATATATATATATATATATATTATATATATATATATATATAATAATATATATATATAGTATATATATATAATATATATATATAATATATATTATATATATATATTTAAAACGTTGCTTTTCCCCGTCTCAGATAGTGATTGCTGCAGATGTCAATTTTTCGCATCCGCGGATGGATGCGGGATGCGGGATGTTTGAATTTTTAACATTCGCGGATGCGGATGCGGATGTTGAATATATATATAGTATATAATATATATATATATATATATATATTTTATTATAATAATATATATATATATATATTAATATAATAATAATATATATATAATATATATTATATATATATATATATATATATATAAATATATATAATATAGTATATATATATATTATAATATATTATATATAATATATATCGAGTTTTAGCACATCTTATTAAATATAATTGTTACCAAGGGTGCGGGATGCGGGACCCAACTCAAAATGGACCCAATCAACCTCTTTCCCTAACCTCCAACCTTAATGAAAGGAGATTTTACATGGATTATATTCTTTTTGCACTAGTATTGAAATTCAATTGGAAGGTTTGTGCTGAGGGGACATCAATTTTTCTGCCTATTCAGCCTTTTTGTTGAGTCTGTTTCTCTTTTCATCAAATATTAGCCCAGCATTGCTAAAAACTCTCTCCACTTGGAACACTAGTTGGAGGAAAGGCCAGGTATTCCTTGCAAGTTTACTTAAGGGTGGGTAAACATTTTGCATTTTGCTTAATTAGCACTCCACCAACTGATA
>JABUQX010048410.1:20000-27500 GCA_015478945.1 Trachelipus rathkii
TACTTTTTTATTTTTAATTTGTAATGTAAGATTAAAAACACACAGAGTTTCTGTTATATAAACATTTTATGTTTATAAGCTGGCGCGAAATATTATTAAAAACTTTTTATATATATAAGAGTTTTAAGGGAAGTAAAATCGCGTTTTTTTCATTTTAAAGCATTTTATTACATAATAAGAAACTATAAAATCATTGACATACAAATTTTTAGCATCAAAATATATTTACAAGTTTATTTAAACATACATTATTTAAAAAACATATAATGAAATAAATACAATAGGCTCCACATAAATTGGAATATAAGGGTTGAACAGGGTAAGACATAGTTTTTACACAGCTTACATTATTATATTTTAAAAATAAGGTAATATAATGATTATTCAATATAAATTTTAAGTTCAAAGAATCAATTATGTGAACAGTATCGGTTTCTGCTCTATAAACGGAAATCCAATGACCTGTTGAGGTGATGTGACGAGGCAATGTATTGAATATGAGGCAGGTGTCCTTCTCCAACTTTACAGAGTTTATTTCGTTAATAGCAAACACCCCTAAAAAGCGAGGTTCATTTTTAAACACCGATTTTATTTCCTCTTCATTCATCTTTAATAATTTAAAAGTACGTTGCGTACTCTGTCAATTTCAATGAGTTGAGGATGCTCAAGATAGACCACTACAGTGATGGGTGATTGTAGAATCGATCCAAAAGAGAGATTTAGTCCTAAGGTTCCCTTCTCACATGTTTAAATGATAGGGCGTTAAAGCTGAACAGGTCTGCAGTAAAGATCATAACGCCATATAAATTACTATTACTTTGCGTATTCTTCAAGATTTAAACCTGTCCACTATCATTACATGATACAGTATGGCTTTAAGTCGTAAAAAGGGCCGCGTACAGAGAGATGGTCTCCGTTGTTATACATTTTCATAATCCACGTCGCGTGAGGTTAAGTCCATCAACATGTAAATCTGAATGCCCCTAAGGCCGAAAGGTGTGAATTTATAAGGGTGACTTTTTAAATTCCCGGAGTAGCTTCATGTTCCACATCCTATTATTACTTTCGTGGTATAAATTTCCGTTACAATGTTAGGGATGATTGATACTACGATAATCCTGAGTGAAATTAATACTTTGGTTTCAACTCTCTTAATAGGGTACTTGGCTGTAGTATTTCAAAAAAGCGAATTTTCAATTTCCAAATGTCGCTGTGGTGATAATTTTACTTTTCTAACACATAGAGATAAGCCTCCAACAGTTTGAAAACAGGTTCAGGACATACAGCTGTAGCAGTAGTTTACTTTTTATTTTAAGAGCAAATTTAGGATTTGATCGTGATAAAATGATTCTAGTATCTACAGATGGTAGAATGAGTCTTTCTTGAGAGAAGATATCGCCATTTAATCAACCGTAAAATTCATAAGTATTATTAATAAGTTTTAGCTGCTTTATCTATATGTGCAGGTTCATCTTTGAAACTGTAAAAACCACATGATTTGAGATGAGATTGTTTAGCCTTGGGTTGATACATTTAAACAAATTTCCTATATAGCTCTATAAGGATAATTAGCAGCTGATGCACCTAGTAATTCCGGGTAAGAATAGACTTCACCTGGGTGAAACTGTATACAGGAATTTGAATTCCTGTATATACTATATGGTCATCACCCGTAGGAAAATCTGTACCATCAGGTTTTGTCAATTTCGTTTTTACATATAAAAACACATTAGAGGGATCTTTCTAGGTATTGATCAGAAGTACCTGGAATTTTGAACTCTAGAGGAACATCTGTATTGGTAATTGAATGCAAAGGATTAATACTGATAAAGTTGGACTCGCTAACGCTAATCTGGGTAGGGTTCATTGAGAAGAGATCCAATTCACTCTTACAGCAATCAGGACTAGAAGAATGAAGGAAATGCATCTTACATGTGCGAGCTCTGGTCGTATAATGAACATTTTCATGAAAAAACCTTACTTATATACACAAGCTCGTATAAAAGTTATCAGATAGTAATTAAATAGCAAATACATCAATACATTTTTTTTCTCGAGGTTTTTTTTCCGCTTAAGTCTTTTTCTTTAGGAACAATCTTCTTACCCCCTTCTTCCTTGTACCTGAACATTTTACGCTTATTTTTACGCCTTAACCATCATCACAGCTCATCTGAAACAATCGGCTAGCTCTTTTGAAATGCTGCTCGAGGGTTAATTCCTGCAGCTATATCATGAATACGTGTGTAATCCTGTTCTTATAGCTTTTTTTACCTATATATTCCCCCCACCTCTCCTGAGTAGAGGTCTTGCACTTCTCCATAGCTTTGGCAAAAAATCCACCAAGGCCATACCCCTCTGCATTTTTGTTCCCCTGAATACCCTTTCTTCGTCCATTATTACAGGAGTATCTTTCTTATACTATCTTTACACTGTGAGAGTATGTTAATGAATGAAAAATATATCTGACTACCCCTCTTATATATTCCATTATGCTGTAATTACTGCAACTGTTTCTTTCTAATATGAACTTTGCATAACAATGCACCGTATGTAAAGGGGAAGGGATTTCCTTTTACATCTTTTATATGCACGCGTCACAGAGTCAAAATTTGATCTATTCAGAGGTAGATAATGAACATTGGGGAATGTTTATAACTTTTCTCTCTTTGGGAAAATATACAACTCTTAATAAAGGAGCTTTAGTATTACCCTACATATTGAGATCAATTATATTTGTATATACATAAAGCCATACCTGGATGATTGAGCATCTCGGATGGGGTACATGTATATGCAAGTACTCGATCTGCCTTCATCTTTTAGTTCATGTTGCGTCAATGCGCTATTCTCCACTAGATGTATAACCCTCTCAACATAGTAGGGGATATCATGAAGTATTCCAACTCAGATCAACGTCTAACGAAATGTGTTTTACGTTGCCATGGTGGATCGTTCGAGAAAAAAACATGTCCCGGTCTCGCAGGTTTACATTTACTTTTGAACTTAAAGGATATATTAACTTTATCCTTCATAGGTCACGACAATTTTCAGTTTTGTATACCAAGTTCTTACACATAATACTCATATCAAAGAGAACGTTTAAATGACTAAAAATAGCAGGAACCGATTTAAAATAAGACCGTCGCAGAACAAATTCTTCAATGAAGTATTCTTTTGTAGCAAGGGTGGTCGTATTCATCTTTTTGGCAATTGTAGTTCTTTTCAGAAAACGAGTACCTTCCGCTTGTAATATAGTTTCAACACATTCTACACTTCTGTACACAGTCATCCAGAATAGATTGTGAGGCAAATTTTCTATGTCCGTATTTAATATCATTTCACATAATCCTACTTCGTATGCCTCTCTTTCAAGTTGTATAGGATTCATTAGCACAGTGTAAAATCCGAGAGTTTATTATCAGGATGTAAATCCAAGGAGGCTGAAGAAGGCAGAGTTATATAAAAGTGATCTACACTCTCTCCATGATTATAATGACAACTGATTAATGATTCTTAACTTCACTTGCTTTTATATAAGTATTAAACTTGGCAGGATATCCCCTCCACTTCACAAGTAACTGCTTATTTTTTCCTTTACCTCTCGTAGCTTAATATTTTTCAAATTATATTCATGAAGTTAACAGGATTGAACCTTATTTTTGATTTCCTGCTTATAAAATCCCGCCTTTTTATGTTTTCACCCATTAAATCTTCCAGAAATATAAACTTTAAACTATCAGCGAATTGAAATGGTTGGATATTCGTGGACTTTAAAAAACTTCCGTAGTCCAATCCGGAATCATATCTTTTCTAAACCTTTCTTCTGTTCGAGAAAACTCTTACATAATCGTTTACCTTTTTTCCCTGATTATCTTTTATTTTTTGGTTCTCTTTTTCACCCATATGTACCATACGTCCTCTAGTTTTTGACATCGCTAAAGGAGTTGACTTTATAGTTCTATGGTAAGACCTGTTATAAGAATAAGCGAGATCGTCCAGTATATCAATATATTTAAAAGTATTCATTTTAGTAAAATATACCTATGATTGCGTTCTTTAATAGTACGTTGGACTCTTTCAACTATTGCCGCTTTGTTTACGGAAAATGTATTGTAATAGCTTATACCATACTCCCAGAGCATCTCCTGAAACTCTCGCCCCTTGAATTCCATTCCTGAATCTGTCCAAAATGATTTAGGGGTTCGCCGCTCGTCCTCTATAATTTCAAGTACTGCAGTGGCAACTGTGGCTGATCTTTTATCTTTTATTGGCCTCAACCACAAGTATCTAGAGTATACGTCAATTGTAAAAAGTATATATTGAAAACCGTTATTATAAGAACTATATTTAATCATCTCAGTTAAATCTAATTGCCACACACTATCGACCTGGGAGGCTATGGTTTTCCGGGTAGGAAATTTTTTTCTTACAGGCTTATGTAGAGTAAATGCCTCTTCACCCTCCAAATATGCTTTTAACTCTTTTTTCTCAATATTAGGATACCTTAAAGCAAACCTATTGAAACCCCCAAAACTATTTGGCTCCCTCAGATTGAAGTAATACTTATCAACTACCTCCTTTGCCTCCATGTTGTCTACTGACACACGTGTAAGCGTATATATATATATAATATATATATATATATATATAATATATATATATATATATAATATATATATATATATATATATATATATATATATATATATATATATATATTTGTCACAAAAATGTGATATTAGGTCACAAGGGAAAAAGAAAGAGAAAAAGATTTAAAATAACATTTATTTATACACAAACATTACAACTAAATATATATGATAATACATAATTACGATTTAATCCAACTAGACCTATTATAAGGTGTTTTTTTCTTATTCTTCCTCTGGTAGCACGTTTAAATTTATCTGAGCGTAAGAAAAGTGCCTGAGAGCATTGAATCAGTCCTTGGCGAAACGGGGATATTATCCAAGTCTGCTAATCGCGTTGTATTTAAGATTAAACTTCTGGGAAAATTAATAGTCTGAAGTTCTTGTTTGATCTCATTCCATCCTTTTACCGGCCCTTTCTTCCAGTTACGTTAGAGATCAGCTATCAAATCCACAATATTTGATCCTTTAACTATTTCATCATCAATTACGATCTCCCCTGCTTCATTCAAAGTTAATTGGTCTTTTAAAATAGATAAAGCTATTCCTGATTTACGCACTCTAATAGGTAAGCTCTCCTCTAGGATATTTTTAAATTTATCTTAATTTTTCACTTCAAGTTTTACTTCATTTAGGTATAGCTACATCATCGGTTAACCGGGATACGTAAGTTGGATGTAAGTGCAGTCGTTTTAAAGATCTTATCAAATTTTTGTAATGGCATCCTGAATAAGATGCGTTTTATCAATGGGATGTTAATGTCCTGAATTTAATATTCTGTACACTTCTTTCTCGTAATTGGTTATCTGTGTTCAACTTTAGGATCGTATAAGCTAGGAGGTAGAGGCTGCTGAAAAGCTAATGAGTAGTCTTTCACAATATAAGGATTCTGGTTGGTGCAGCTGTTGTTGCTGATGTGAAAGAGGATGTAATGTCAATGCATTGGGCTGTAATATCTGCGTGTATTGGGGTTGTGAATGATGAAACTGCGATTGTGGATTTTGCGCAGTGTGCGGCAATAACTGGCCATGATTGAGGTTGCATGTGTGAATCTGAGGAACTGAATTCTGTATAGATGCTGTATTATTATTTCATTTTCTCATACTCATTATATGGAAATACAGCAACTCTTCATTATGGGACAACCACTTAGATATCAGTGGAGCTATAACGGAGAAGATGAATGGTAGGAATACGCCTCCTCCTCTCTGTAGTAACTTTCTTTTTAATTTTTCAGATTTTTTTATGTTGAGGGAGAGTTTTTTAATGATGTTTTCTATAGCGACGTAAGCTTTACCTTTGAGGTTTGTTTAAAGGAACATTTTCTTTTATAAGATTTAAACAGAACTTCACATACACACTGGATGAATTTCTCATCCTCACTAATTAGTTTACGTTTTTCAGATGTTTTCAACTTTTTAAATTTTTTTATAAGAGGTAAATACTTTGCAACTAGAGCACTCATTATTCAGGTATGTATACAGTTTCTATCTCATAGGGAAAAATGTTGGTACGGAGCAACACTCTGTGCGTGTTTTTGGGGTGAAGTTCACACATCAAATAACCGTGGGGGATTGAAGTAACCTCTTTATATACTTTTAAAAACTCTTTCCTTTGAAGAGGAAACATTTGAGTTGCCAATACATTAATTTGACTCATGTCTCTTCTCTGGCCAAACAACAGTAAATACTGTGTGTTTAAAGAAACACTTCGCATATGCTTGCTTTGATGAAAAATATTCTGCGTTATGAAAAACACAGAGATATTTAGATTGTGAGAATAAACTGTGAACGCTTCTGCTATTTCTAAATTCAATTTGTGCATTAAATCAATGCTAATACAATAATTTTGTTGGCCTTGTATATTGTCGCAGCGGATCTAATTCGTATAGTGCCTTCCATGAATTGAATTCACATCTTTTATATTCTTTAAATTTTTCCTGGTAAACATTATAACACCATATTATTTTTACAGGGGTTTGTTCAAAAATCTCCATTTCCTTTAAAATATTTAATAATAGAAAGGTTTTGCCACAACCTGTTGGTCCAGCTACAAGACATGTAGCCGGACTTCGGAACGTAAATTTCTCCACATCCATACTCTTCAAGTAGATAATGAATAATGAGTTTAATTAAAGTTGTACCAAGCAGTAAAATATATGTTTTAATAAAATTTCGTACAATTTTTATTAAAAATAAAATGTTTATATAACAGAAACTCTGTGTGTTTTTATTCTTTACATTACAAATTAAAAAAATAAAAAGTATTAAAACAAAATAAAATAGAAATATAAATAAAAAGTAATAAACAAAAATAAAAAATATAAAGAGAAACATAAATGATAATATATATGAGTAAAACAGTAAAGCAGAAAGTTAAAGGAGCAGTAAAGCAGGAAGTTAAAGCAGTAAAACAGAAAGTTAAAGCAGTATAAGCAGTAAAACAAAAGCATACTAAAAATCCCCTAGGTGTTTAGGTAACCTCTATTGTTTTACTGC
The DNA here is from genome assembly GCA_015478945.1 of Trachelipus rathkii. Lineage (NCBI taxonomy): Eukaryota > Metazoa > Arthropoda > Malacostraca > Isopoda > Trachelipodidae > Trachelipus > Trachelipus rathkii. The sequence goes on from JABUQX010048410.1 coordinate 27,148, forward strand.
TTTAAGGTATGTAATGTATGTGAGTTAAAGCAATAAAGCAAAAGTTAAAGCAGTAAAGCCAGAAAGTTAAAGCAGTAAAGCAGAATAGTTAATGCAGTAAGCAGTAAAGATGTAAAGCAGTAAAGCAGAAAGTTAATAGCATTGTAAAAGCAGAACGTTAAAGCAGTAAAGCAGAAGGTTAAAGCAGTAAAGCAAGTAAAACAAAAGCATACTAATCCCTAGGTGTTAGGTAATAACACCTCTATTGTTTTACTTCTTTAAGGTATGTAAAGTATGATGTTTTTAATAAAATTTCGTAACAATGTAGTAAAAATTGAAAACATGACTCCGTAGTATATTTGAAAACAAAATGT
>JABUQX010048410.1:32500-38325 GCA_015478945.1 Trachelipus rathkii
TCCGTATTGGATTTTGTCTGTCCAGAGTCCAGTTTTTTGACACCATTCACGATTAAACATGAAAAAAATTGCAAAAAATATATAGTTTTTTTCCCGTGAACAGAGCAAACGGTCGGATATACATAGAGATAAATGTAAAAAAATATGTGTATTCTTGCCAAATAATATTAAAATATGGCTGTTAAAAATTTTAAAATCGTTAGGACAAACTTTAGAATTACGTAAAAAAAAAAAAAAATTTATGGGGGGAGTTTTTCATTTCTGAAATGGTAAAAAAAAAATTTCATGTGAATGGCGGCAAAACTGGACTTATTGACAAACACCAATATAATTTTTGGATTCAGCGCAAAAAAAATACATAAAAAAACAAGACGACAAAAATTTGTTCCCCAGTGTTATTATTTTTATTAATATTAATTACTATGCGCCTTTTAAAATTATATACAAAGGTCAAACAAAGTTCACAGTTCAATACACTCTAAATATGCTGATGACACTGCAATCTTAATATCAGACCGTAATATAGACACACTTAACTGCAAAGTAAACAATGAATTAAAAAACATTATAACATGGGTAGAGGCAAACAGACTCTCCCTAAACCTACAAAAAACAAATTACCTAGTAAAACGAATCAAAAGACCCATTCAATCTAAAACGTAAAGATCAAATGATATAATTATAATATAGGGTATCGTCCGCCAAGTTATTAGGTGTTATTCTTGATGACAAGATTTCTTTCAAAGAACACAAATATTCTTTTTGGAAACTATCCTATGCTAACTATGCATTCCATAAGATAAGGAATATTGTTCCAAAGTATATTTATCCTCACCTATTCTACCGTCTTTCAGTATGGGGCTGTGCAAGTCAATAATTGCTACAACCTCAAATCATCATGCAAAAATAAAATAATTCGTGTAATTTCAGGGCTCCGATACTTTCGTGAACACACAACCCCACTATTCAAAAATTTGTCTATGCGAAAACTTTAAATTCACAACTGAAACTGCAAATGATCTTTTGACTAACATAATTGTATAGAACAAAACTTTGAGAACAAACAATCTCCGTAGCACAAATTCCCTCACCCTAGACAAAGCAAAATTCACTCTAACGAAATCTCGGATTGCTATCTCATATAAGGGCATAGATGAGTGGAATAATCTCCCTAAAAATGTTCAAGAGTCACCCACCATTGGATCTTTTCGTAGAAATATCAAAAGCTTCTTATTATCAAAATACTAACGCGCACATTTCTACCTTCGTTAGGTTTTATTTCTACAACGAATATGGTAAATTCTAAATGCGATAATTATTTTAATTGTTGTTAATATTTTTATCTTATTATTAACGACGAAAAAGTGCTGATAACGATTCGATTATAAGTTCTACTTTATTGATAGGAGGTAGCTATTTTTTTATATAGTTTTCTAGTAATAAAGTTTAAGTAGTAGTAGTAGTAGTAGTAGTAGTAGTTGTGGTATAGTTGTTAAGTAGTAGGAATTTTTTAATTCATAATTATTATTATTATTATTTCTCTATAATTATTATTATTATTATTATTAAATTATTAATTATTATATTATTATTATTATTATTAACTGTGATAATATGAAGCTATATTTATCATCATTATGTTAGTTAATAGCACTATTGATATTGTTTATACTATTAATCAATCGTCATAAATAATTAATTAGTTATTATTATATTATTATTATTATTATTTATTAGTATATTATTATTATTTTATTTCCATTTATTTATTAAAGGGTTTTCTAATTAAAATTTTTACTATTATTTTAGATTTATTATTTATAATTATTATTATTATTATTATTATTATTATTATTATTATAATTCCGAATATTATTATTATTAAAGTTATTATTATTATTATTATTATTATTATTATTAATTCAATTATATTATTATTATTATATTATTATTATTATTATTTATTAAATATTAATTAATAATAATATAATTAATTATTATTAGCAGAGGTGGGCACGCGATCCGTTACTTCATCCGTTACTAACGGATTAGTTTTTTGAGGCAACGGGTTAACGGAGTCGTTACTTTTTCTTTTATGTAGCTCACCGAATAACTTCCGTTATTTTTTCATCCTCTACTTTTAGTCCGTTATATTTTGTTCGAATTTCTTTGAATGTTGATCACCCCGTAAAGCTAAAAGAATCCGTTTTATATACTATAATATAATATATATAATATATATATATATATAATATATAATATATTATATATAATTATATATATAATATATATATATATATATATATATATATATATATATATATATTATATATATATATAAATATATATAATATATATATATATAATATATAATATATATAATATTATATAATATATATATATATATTATATATATTATATATATATATATATCATCTGAAATTTCTTTTGTCTTTTGTACCAAAGGATGATATTGGGTGCTTAATTCTTTGGGGATTAGCTCAAATGACCGACAGGAAAAAGGATCGACACATCAAAAAAAATTCCTTAGGATAAGTTAGTTAAGTTAGGTTAGGTAGGTAGTTAATTCAGGTTAGGTTAGGCTAAGTTAAGTTTTGTTGGATTCGTTAGAGAAACTCTAAATAACAAGATTTTTTTTGTCAACCCATTTGGGTATAGGTCCAATTCTACTCTCAAACAATAGCTTTGACAGGAACAGACTCAAATTTGTGCCATGTTTGATACATGAAAAATCAAGTTATCACATAATTATTATATGAAAATTTTAAATTATTTTCAAAAATAAAATTTTAATAAATTTTTTTGCAAAATCACTGTATCTTAAAAATGCTTAAATTTCACTTTATATATTTAGAAAATTTAAACGGAGAAATTGAAGTAAAATAAATTAATAATAATAATAATAATAATAATAATAATAATAATAATAATAATAATAATAATAATAATAATAATAATAATAATAATAATTAAATAAGAAGTGGGTATTTTTCAAGCAATGTTGCTGTTTATACTTATCCTAATTAAAATGTATAATTTTATTTAAATTACAGGGTAACCAACAGAATGCAGAAGACATTGAAAATGAAACCTTATAAAGAAATGACAAAAACGAATATGCAATCAAATATATACGTGTTTTTAATTTATGTATAATTATTAATTTTTTGTGTAATAATTATTAAAAAATTTTAGTAATTTTTTTTTTTAATAATAATGAAATGAGCAAATTAGTACAGCACAAAACCTATCAAATTACCTAAGATACCGCAACTGATGTCGTAATCACAAGCTAAAAGTAACGGAGAAAGGGTACTTTCGTTACTTTTACTTTTCATTTCAAAGAAACGGAATAACGATAACGGAGATATTTTTCCAAGTAACGGAGTAACGGTAATGGAATTGCTATTTTAAGTAACGATGCCCACATATTATTATTATTATTATTATTATTATTATTATTATTATTATTATATTATCTTATTAAGAATATAGACCCGCTTATTAGGGTTAGGTTTATTTCATAATATATTTATTATTTTTGATTTCTCTACTTAAACATAAACTTGAACATGAAACCGTATAATACGCTCAAAGGACGAAAACGTCCCCTCAGAAACCCATTTCTCGTCACTGTATTTTTATATATTAAATTGCTATTTTTTTTTTTATGATAAGTATTATGTAATAAATACCATTGATAAAATAAAGTATTTTTAATTTTATTTGATTTGATTATTATACTGGGAAACAAAATTTTTATTGACCTGTATATAAGACGTTCTTTCTCGTGTAGTCTTTTGCGGCTGAATCCAAATAATTATATTTGGTGTTTTGTCTACAAAGTTCTAATTTCTCTGCCATTCATATCAAAAACTAAAAATATGCAAATGCAACTAAATCTTTTTTATTATTTGCCCTATCAATATGAAATTTTTCAACATCATATATATTTGGGGGAAGACGCACACTTTATTTAGATTATCATCTATTCACTTCACAGGAAATTTTTTTTTCCTTTTGAATTTTTTTCCATGTTTACATGTGAATTGTGTCAAAACTGGAGATGTGAACAGACAAAAACAAATACGATTTTTGAATTCAGCACATAACAAGATATAATATATATATATATATATATATATATATATATATTATATATATATTATAATATATAATTAATATATAATAATATATATAGTATATATATATATTATATATATAATATATTATATATATATATATTATTATATATATATATAGTAAGTTGCGCGACGTCCCGGACCGAAAGAACCAGCTTTTCTCAAAAAGTATAAGAGCCATTTTGCTTTAAAACTTGGAAGTATAAATCTATATATGGTAAGGACGAATCCCGTGTTTAAATTTTCAAGTCTGTAGGATGTATATAGAGGGTGGTCACCCCGAGGATACTGATATTGCGCTTACGCCTTTGTTGCTTGATCTGGGTGGGTGCGTTTGCCTAACAAGCGTTTGGGCGACCGAGCACTTGGAGGTCAATTAACAGACCGATAGGTATGTTTGACCGACAAGAAACCCAGCCTGAGCGCGCGTACCGCATACACAAACCCTTATTAATTATTATTATTACTTTGAAGAAATTGTGATCACGAAGTGATCACAATTTCGAGCCGACTCTGGCTCCGACTCCGACTCCAAGCTCTCCGGCCTCCGGGCTCCGGCCGCAGTTGGTTCAGATTCCGGCTCCGGCTCGAAGAAGTGATCCCGAGGGGATCACTTCTGAGTTGTTTTTTAAATGCCCTTCTGCGTGTCTTCAAGCACCGCGTCGCACGCGCCCGCACGCACCGACCGGCACCGCCCCGCGCCCGTGGGCACCGCTTCCGATCAAATCCTCTGAAAGTTTTTTATTATTATTATTAGTATTATTATTATTATTATTATTAAATTATTATTATTATTATTATTATTATATTATTTATTATTTTGTTATTAATTTTTCCACCGAAGGTTTTTCTTCTTCGCATCCGGTTCCGTGTCCAATATACAATCTACCAACAGGGTTAGGCGTATCGTATATGGCTAAAATTTTGGAGGGGTGGGTTAGAAATGGGGAGGTAACCTTGACTGTATGCGAAGTTAACAACCCTCTGGATCCCCGAAAGGGGGAACTCCACCCCCCTTAAAGAATCGAAGTGTTCGTAATGGCTGAAAATTTTGTGAGCGGATTTCAGATGAATTTCTAGAAATACTTGATATGTGAATCTGTGAGTTGGCTCCGGCACCGGTGCTGGAGCCACTGCGGGTGCCTAGTTAATAAACAGTCGTAATAACAACAATGTTGGTGGTCCCTATATACTTCCAAGGTCGTAGAAGTTCGAATATGATGAATTATAAGTCTGTGAGGGTGTCAGGACACTCCCATTAGGGGTCGCATGAAAAATAAAAAGAGCACAGAGTACAAAAAAAACAAAGGAGGAAGAAAAGAAGGAAGAAGGAGGAATGAGGAAGGAAGAAGAATGAAGAAGGAGTCTGACCCAGAGGAGTAGGAGTTGACAGCTGCACACCGGTGCGGTGCCGAGTTATTAAATATTAGGGTAATGATACAATGTTGGTGTCCTTATATACTGGTTATTGGGTCTGTAGATTTCGAAAATGAAGGTTTCAGAACTAAATCAAAGAAAATAAAAAATAAATAATAAATAAATAAAAATTTCTTATTCTTTTTTATGTTATAACTTACAAATTTTACGTTTTTAACATACCCTAAAGCATAAATCACTAAATCAAACTACCATCCAGCCAGCATCACAGCCCCTTCTGTCCAA
>JABUQX010048411.1:0-11515 GCA_015478945.1 Trachelipus rathkii
CGGATGTTTTGTGTTTTACCAAATTTAATGTTTATTTTTAGTTTATATTTTTTATTTGGATTTTGATAAAAGAAAAATTATGTGTTATTTTTTAATGTTTTCGTTATTAGAATTCTTTTTGAATTTTTTTTATAATAGTCTTCTTTTTTTTTTTTGTCTATTAAAATAAATATATTTTTATTTGGATTTTATTTGCTTTTCTTAATATTTCTTGTTTAAATATAAATTAGTTATTAGTTGTAATTTGATTAATTATTATATTATTATTATTATTATTAATTATTAGATTGATATATATTATTATTATATTATTTTATTATTATTAATTATTATTTATATTATTATATTGATTATAATTATTATTTTATTATTTTATTTCCATACAGCTTTTGATGCGCTTGTGAGGATTTAGTATAATATTATATTTATATTAATATAATGTATATATATATATATATATATTATTATATGTAGAAATATTTTTTAAATATATATATTCTATAATTATCTTATAAAATATAATACATATAATATATATAATATTAATATTTAGAAATCGGTAAGGCAAGAAAGAAAACGGGAATAAATTTGTTTTTTTTTTAATTGGGTAATATAATTGGACGGAGCCAAACTAGAGACGGAAGAGGGGCAGAAGGAACGGGGCCGGAGGAAGGGCCACAATATAAAAATAAAAAAAAACATCTAAAAAAAACATCTTAAAAACATAAAAAAAAATAAAATCAAACATAAACAAACTACAAAAAAAACAGTGGGTGATTTTTTTCCGGCTCCGTTTTTTGGTCCGCGACTCTGGGTTTGTTCCACTCTATGCAAACAATCTAAGTCTGCCTATAAAAATTGAAATATAAATTCTAGGTATAGAAGTAGGATATAAGAATATAATATAAACGTAAAAAAAAGGGCTCGCCAACTCCCGCCCCGCAAAAAAAAGGATCCAATATGAATGTTCTATTCAACTTATTAATTATAGTATTTTTTATTTTCATTAATATTTTATTATTTTTATTTAATTTTATTTATTTCATTATTAGTTTAATTTACTTTTATTTTTGTATATAAAAAATATCGATTTCATTTTTACTCTAAAATTTTTTATATCTATGTGATTTCTTGCTACTTGAAATTATTAAATACTCATCATCAGAATAAAATAATTGTATTATTTTTGTTGTTATTTAGGAATTAAAATATTCTCAATTAAAATTTAAGATATTCTTTATATATATATTTTTCATAATTATTGTTTTTTTTTTTATTTTTTTTTTTTTTTTTTTTTTTTTTTTTCTCCTTAATTACTAATGTTATGTCCATTTAAAATTATTCTTTGCAATAGTTTAATGAAGAATTGAATTAATTTCATAGTTGTTAGATTTAGAAGTTTCAATTTATAGATGTGAATTATATTTAAATTTTGAAAAAATTAATAATTTCTTTGTGATTTTTCTTTGTTATTCTTTTATTATTTCGTCTGTTTGTACTTTCATACTATTTCGTACTTTTTAGCTTTTCGTTAATTTATGTTTTAGATTTGTACTCTTTGGAGTTTTGTACTTTTTCGTACTTTTGAACTAGGATTTTGTATAATTTCCAAAGTTTTTATATTTTCCGTACTGATTTTGTATACTTTCGTACTTTTTATGACGTTACGCTTTTCAACTTTTTTTATTCTTTTGCATACATTTCATACTCATCATATTTTTTTTTACTAAATTTGTCATGGTTTTTAAGTAAGTTTCGTACTTTTCATAGTTTTTTGTGTTTTTATTATAGCATTTGCATTTCATAGTTTTTTGTCAGACTTTCATAGTTTTTCTTTTGTTCTTCCCTGGTTTTCGTTTTTATTTTATAGTTTTTGTACTTTTTATAGTTTCGTACTTGTTTTCATATTTTTTGTAACGTTCATAGAGTTTTGTATCTATGTTCATAGTTGTTCGGCACTATGTTGTGTACGTTTTATAGTTTTTTTGTACTTTCATAGTTTTCGTACTTTTCATAGTTTTTTCATAGTTTTCAACAGTGCATGCTTAACCCGGATTATTCATAGTTTTGTAAAATCTATATTATTGTAACTTTACATAGTTTATATTATTGAATGCGATAGTCAATAGTTTTTTGTACTTTTTCATAAAGTGTTCGTTATTTTTCAATAGTTTTGTGTAACTTTTCGATAGTTGTTTACTTTTCTATAAGTTTTGGCTTTTTATAGCTGAGTACTTTTCATAGTGTTTGTACTTTTCATAGTGTTTGTGTATTTTTCATAGTTTTTATTTTCTTTGCATAATTTTTTGTATTTTTCATATGTTTTGCTATAATATAGTTCTCGTTTTTTATATTCTTGAGCTCACATATTTGCTTATTTTTTTTTTATTTCTTTTTTTTTTAAGTTTGGTACTTTTTTCATACGGTAGTTAGTATTTTCAGATACTTTTTAAATATGAGTACAATCATGGAAGGAGAAGAAGGGTCGAAGATATTCAAATAATATTTGAATATTTCATTGCAGAAAACTCTAGTTTCACGTTTGATTGTGAACTGGAAATTGTGAGCGAAAGAAGAGGGAGCAATGACGTGCTTGTTACGTAAAATGTCAATATCTCAGCAATAGAATCCGAAGATTCGACGGATGGGAAATAAAATTGACCTTTTCGATATACTATATATTATATATTATATTATTATATTATATATATATATTATATATATATTATATATAAGATATATATATTATTTTAATTTCTCATTCTTCCAGTGTATTTGATACTTCTATTTATCGGAAGGCCAATAATACTTTACTTGGGACTAATTTATTTAGTTCTATTACCTTTAATCATATAATTGCTGAGGTCAGATCCCGCTTACATAGAGCCTTTCTATGTTTGTTCTGATTGAGAGTTATTAATGAAGAAATCACCTTTCTCCGTAAATTTTCTAGTTTTAACCTATTTATTTCTTCTAACCGTTTTGATAAACTAGTTTCTCCGTTACTCGATAACACCTACAGCCCTAAAACTACTACTTATGATGTTCCAAAAGTTTCTGTTTATGCTCGGCTTCCTTACATTAGACCACCTTCCAATGATCTTCTCTTCGAGATTAATAACCTTATTAAACAAAAACTTTACATTGCAGGTTTCTTATATCTTTTTTCACACACCACCTCAATTGGCAGCTTCTTTAAGATTAAAGAAATCATTCCCATGAGCTTAATGTCTCATACCGTTTATAATTGTAAATGTGCCGCTTGTAACGTCGATTTTGCTGGTTAAATAAGCCTATACAAGTTAGGATGCGAGCTTTCAACCACATATATATTTCCTTTCCAGCTAATCTTTCCATCTCTCAACCAGAGATAATCAGAGATTACTCTGATCTCACTAGGCACCCTATTTTTCTTCAGAAATTCTACATTTTTCATGATTATACGAATGAAGAACTTAAAATTTTATAATTGTTATATATAAAAACACTTAAACCAACACTTGGCATTCCTAAGAATTCATTGGCACTGGCACTCCTGCATTGCCTGAACTAATTTCCCCGAATTCTCCTCCGTGCCAAAAGCGAACACGATTTTCTAGAGTTTTTACTTCTTGTTTGCAAACAATGGAAAAATCAGCTTGGGATTGATAGGTATATGATCGAAAAAAAAACAAAAAAAAAAAAAAAAAAAATAAAAAAATAATAACATGGTTTATATTACAAAACAAATGATCACTCATTGTGACTGAGGCTTAAATCGATTGGAAAAGAAGTAGATTTAAAGCTGAAATTTTATTGAATGAAATTATTCATCAATTCAAACGGGCCTACAAAGCAGTCTATTTTTTGTTTACACATTTTTGCATTTTTTAAAAACTAAGTAATTCCAGCCAATCACGAGGAAATATCAAGCCTTATAGAATAGAGGAAATTCTGTACGTGAAGCATCCAATTTCTTACGATATTTGCACTAATTTTTTAGCAAAAACCGAAGCAAACTCGAGCATTTCTTGTCGTTCGTAAGCACGGACGCAAAAAATCGAAAACGTCTATATTAACATACAGTGTGTAAGATAGATACAGAAATTATTAATACTGTGTAGGATATATATACTTATATATATTTATATTATAATATATATATAATAAATATATATATATATACTATATTATATATATATATAATATAATATATATATATAAATATATATATATATCATAGTGTGATAATAATATCTCTATCAGTGCGGACTCAAGCCACCTTTTTTACTTCGGTGCTCTCTCTCTCCCTCTGTCTCTTCTCTCTCCTCTCTCTCTCTATATATATAATAAGATATATATAATATATATATATATATATAATATATATATATATATATATATATCTATATATATATATTAATGATAATAATAATAATAATAATAATAAAATTACTTTTGACGTTACCCATAAATTTATTGTTTTTTTATGGGAAATCGATTTTATTTTGTTAATTCGTTGATGACTATAGGGTGATCCTTTTAATTTTAATAATAGTTCAAACGCTACTTTCATTCTGTTATTATATTAATTCAAAAATATTTTAGTAAGTATTTTTATTATTTTATCTATTTTCTTTTTTTAACATATTTTTTTTTATAAAATATTATTATTATGATATATAGTATTTAAACATTGTTTATAAAAAAGTATTTAAAAAATAATTTTTACTCTAAATTCGCTACTGTGATATCCAGCCACCTAATTGCTTTGGGCACGGTTTAGTCCTATTTTTAATGTGTAAAAAAAGCGTTATTTAAATGGCGCATTTCTTCCCTTTTTGCTTTTACAATTTTTGGCATTAATCTTAAATATTTATTATGTAATAATATTCATTTTTATTGACCAACTTTAGCAAAAAAATAACGAGAATATTATAGCGTAACATGATATGAAATCTCTGGCCCAAAAAATAGATAGGTTTCTTAAAATGTCAACTCGTGCTTGGCACGAGTAGCACGAGTCGTGCAGTGAGTCGCCTCTTGATATAATAGTATATATATATATATATATTATATATATATAATATATTATATATTATATATATATATATATATATATATAATATATATATATATAAAATATATATATATATATATAATATATAGAAATCCAATTTTTATAAGAGCGCACCAAAAGATTCAAACGCACATGTCTGTAGTATCGGTTAAGGTATCGGCAAAATGTTTACCGATACCGATACCGATACCGATTACTTCTTACTCTCAAATATTAACCAAAACCGATACCGATACCAATTACCTTCAAAAATCGGACGATACCACCGATTACCGATACGATACCATGGTATCGTGCATCACTATATATATAATATATATATAATAATATTTAAATTATATATATAATATAAATATTATTATATATATATATATATATATAATATAAATATAATAGACTCTGAAGAGGAAGTCGACCTTATTACCTTTGAAAACCTCTTACAATGACCCTCTCCCTTTCTTGTTAGAGTTTAGTATCGGAGACTTTGTATGTCAATACCTCACTCTTCTGAGAGAAATGATGACTTGAGTGTTTTCTTCTTGGAGAGTTAGATGAGTATGTTTCTGTTGTTTTTTTTGATGTTCTTTTTAGTAAACAACGATTTGTGATATGATTTCTATTTACCTAACAGTTGGTGAGTGTTGTAATTAATTATATTAGATTGTTTATTATTGTTAAATTAGGCCCACAGTATATCATATCGAATTTTATTATTGTATATTATTGCTTAGTATTAAATAGAGTTTTTTTCTAAGATATAACAATCGTAAATTATATCAAGCAGTGAGGCGTTTTCCCACAAATTAATTCTATTAATTCCAGCCTGATAAAAGATATAGTATACCTCGAGTGATATCGGAGTATTAGCGTAATTTTATCATAACTCCATAATATTATACATATAAGTATTCTTCCCGATGATGTTAAGTCTTATGTAATAATAATTAGATATTCTTACACTAAGAATAGTCTTTTACTTCTTGCTTTGAAAAGTGGAAATTAAGGAATTTCTCCGTAAGCGAGCTCTGGAGATTACTGAAGAATAGTCCACGAATCGCTCTATACCTTTGTAATAGCCTCCAATGGTAAGGCTGAGTAGCCCCTACTTAGATAGTAAGTTTGTCCGGACAAATTATACATAGTATACTACTCTCTTTCGAGAAGTGGACTTACTTGGTTTTTTACTAGGCGAGAAGTTATATAGTATAAAATTTTTATGTTGTCATTGTTCTTTTTTTTAAATCTTATTATTAAATATTTGTGAAATAGTTTTTATACTTTATAAATATGTAAATTTTAAATTTTTTTATATGTAACGTCATCGGATTATATATATATTATTATTATTATAATTTAATTTATTAATAATTTTTATTTTAATTAATTTATTAATTATATTTGCTGTCTCTTATTTAAATGTGTCCTGTAATATTTAAACAAAATTTATTATAATATATATAGGTATATATATAGATATATATTAATATATCGTTCAGGCTTCATTTTTTGGGAAACGGCACTTTAAAAGTATTATATTAAGTTAGTATTATTAGTATTTATATATTTATAGTTTAATTATATATAATTATATATTTAACTATACTTTTATATTTTATATATTCATATTATTATTTTTAATATTAGTTTTATTATTATTTAATTTTTATTTATAATATTAATTGATTTATTTTATTAAATATTATAATTTTTTATATAATATTATATTATATTTTTATATTTTTATTTATATTATATTATATATTATGAAATCACTAGTTGGTATTGCATTTGTATAAAATAATCAGTTAATAATATTGTGGAGATTATTTTAAACTTATTATTTATAATCAATTTATATAAAAAAAAAAATCAAACTTCAAAAATATTTTTTAATTTTATCATATATAATAATATATTCTTTTAATCAATTTTTATGTCTTTTAAATGTTTAAGTAAAAACTTTAATTTCGCTGCTAAAGCGATCAATACAACCATCTCTCTCTAAAATTTGTATAATATCAAAAACCTTTTAAAGAATGAGAAGTGAAATAATCTTTAATGAGTTTCTCTTCACAAGCTTGCTATATTTCTACTTCAAGTTATGCCTCCAGATTAACAAGATAGTTCATTTCTACATTGTAGTTTCAATGGAGTATTCTCTCCTCTCAAACAAACTGATTTTTAGATGAGAATAAATATCTGTTCCACTTCCTATAACAGTACTTGTCAAGTTTAAGCTCTGATGTAAGTTCAAATGTAGAAGGAGCGTCCAGTATCTATTATTTCGCACGGTATTATACATATGTATAGTTATATTTTAAAAGGTCTCTTTTGTGAGGTCTATAAAGTAAAGTAATATCATTATATATTATATTATCCTAATAAAGTTTGTTCGTAAGTTGGTCTTCTTTGGCTCTTTCATTCATTCTTTAAACTAACACATTTTGTTATATCTTATTTATATTATTATTTTATTTTATTTTATTAAGTTTATAATATTTTATTATTTTCTTATTATTATTAATATTATTTTATTATTATATTTATTATTATTAATATATATATATTATAATACCAGTGTTCTTGACCTTTGCAATATTCTATGTGCTTCATCTTACTAATTTAGTATTCTACTCATTAATGGTATTTTAATTTTATCATTATATATTTATTAAATTATATATTTTATATATTGAAATGTTTTTTCTTTTCCTTATAGTTATTATTTAATAATATTTATCTTTTTGAAATTTTTTATATTCGTATATTTTATTAATGGCGTTGCAGTCCATGGATAGGTGATACTTATGCTAACGTCTATACACATTATGATTATTGTTTTATATTTATCTTCGTTAATATGATAATGTGTAATAACATCATAAATTAAAGCATATTATATTTTCTGATTATTATATATTATTTAAATATATATGCGTTGGTGGTTTTATCGGTCATACGATCTCTAAGTAGCAGCGTGAAGGGTTAGAAGGCTCGCGCCTCGTCTGGCATGTAGAAAATAGATGTATGGCCAAAAACAAGACGAAAGTGGATGTTCCATATTTTATGATACCTTACTCACCCATTACTATAGCTTCACTCACTCAGTATGTTAGATTATACGAAGAAGATAACTATTATCAAATAAAATAGGTTTGTATATATGCAGCCGCGGCGATATGCCTCCTCTCTCTCTCTCTCTACTCATCTATTCTCACTCATTACTCATTCACTACTCTTCTACTATCTCTATACTTCTAACTCACTCACTACACAATCTACTATACCTCTTCCTCTCCTCTCACTTATCTTATCTCGCTCGCTCTCTATTATCACTCTCTCCGATACTTACTCTCTTACTTCTCTTCCTTATATATACCTACTGCTATATTCTATCTCTTCTCTCCTCTATACTATATATATATATCTTCTCTAATTATTCTTTCTCCTCCTTGAGAAGATATTTAGGGGGAAAATGATATATTAATTTTATATTATTCGAAATTTTTGTTATTGGATTTATTTACTATAAATAATGTGGCCGAATATACAGTATAAAATATATTAGACAATTATATATATATTAAATATATAAAATATAAATATATATAATTATATAAAATTATATTATAATATATTATAATTATATAAATATATTATATATATATATAATATTATATTATAATATTAATTTATTATATATATTAATAATAATATATATACTTTATATATTAATTAATATAAATTAATATAAATTTATATACAACTCATAAATATATATAAATGATATGTATTATATTTAGTATTATATTAGTATAATATATAGTATATATTAAATATTTATAATTTTATATTAAATATTATACTATTATATTATCAATTAATATATTTAATATAAATATATAAATTAGATATTATATTATATAATTATATTAATTTAATATATATATTATTATATATATATATAATTATTAATAAATTATATATGTAATATTATATCATAAGATATATATATTATAATATATATATATATTAGTATATTATATATTATTTAATATCCTTGATAATATATATATAAACTATTATATGCCATAGAATTTCAAATTTCATAATTGACTATTAACTACTATATGTAAAAAATCCATTACGCTTAAAACGTCATATATTACTGATATATATTATTATTAATTTCCGCTTTAAATTAATAATTTATTATTTCATTGGATTTTGAAGTAGTTTGTAAATAATTATTTTTTTTTTATATATAATTTATATAAGTTATATATTATTATTTTGTATATTTATAGTATATTTATATAATTTATGTTTATCTGTATATATATATATAGTATATATACTTATATCGGTATTGAGATTATATATAATAACATAATTGGTATAAGTACTGTCATCGGTATTAGTATTTTCTTCGTTTTTATATTTATATTGAATCTTTATATCCTATGATTGTCACTACTTTCCTTGTTTTTTTTCTTTCATTCTCTTCTTCTTTCTTTCTTTTCTTTCCTTCTATAATATTTAAATATTTTAATGGTTTATTATATTAAATTTTATATAATTTTATTTAATTATAGTTTTACATAATTATTGTTTTTATTTTAATTTTATTTCATTTTCTTCTCTTTCTTCTGTATTTCCTCTTTCCTTCATCTATTATCTTTATTACTATCTTCTGTAATTTCTTCTTCTCTCTTTTCTTCTTCTCTCTCTTCCTTAGTATCTTTTCTTATTCTTATTCTCTTTTATTATTTATTTATATAAAATTATAATTATATATATTATTTATTATTTATATATATATTAATTTTTATTATATAATTTGTTTATTAATTAATATAATATTAATTATTAATATTTATTAAAATATCATTTTAATTTATAATATAAATATTATATATATAAATATTTTATTATTATTTATATTTTAATAACGCTTTAATTATATTATATATAGTTTTTTATTTTTATTATTATATAGATATATTATATTAGAGTTGCGTTATCCAGTTGTGTGATCCTCGGGCAATGTGCATCCCGAATTTTTTAGGTACTCTAATCTAAAGATTTAAGTTTACCTATTATTATCCGTAAATAATATAAATGCAGACTTTAATTTATATTTTATATAAAACTTTTGCTGTCAGAACATAATCTCGCAATCCTTGGGGAAATTTTTTACAGACTGAGAAAGGTAAAGACTGTCATTATATTTATTAGCTATATATAATTAACTTATATTTAATTTTTAATTATTTAAGTATTATAATATATATAGATAATTATATATATATTATTAATTTAATTATTATTATATTTTATTTATATTTGATATTTCAATTTGCGGATTTTCAATAGAGATAGGATATATTTTAATTAATCGTTAAGATGCGAGAATGAGAGTAGAGATATATATAGAGATGAATAAGATATAATATTGACAACAAAATGGAATCTCGGAGATTTCAAGTGCAGCTTCAAAAAGATACGCTTATATACAATAGATTCATCGAGAGATTAGAGTAATAGATAAGAGATATATAATATAGTGGGGTGAGGATTATATAAATATAAAGTAGATAGATAGTATATATGAAGAGAGAGATGAGAGAGAGAGAAGAGATATAGAGTAGAAAGAGATAGATATAGAGAGAGATTTAGAGAGATATATAGAGGATAGAGAGATGAGAAGAAGTATATATAGAGAGAGAAGGCTTAGTAAGATGAAGAGTAAAGAAAGATTAATTTTATTTTTCTCCAGTTGTGAGGATGTCGACTCATTAAGTAGTTTTGAATAATCATAATTTCTTTTATATTATAATTACGTTGTGGAACTGGATATGTATCCTGTTATGGTTGGAATTAATTTTTATTAATATATTTAATATATATCTTACTTATTATTTTATTATATTTTGTTTTATCGTTAAAATTTTGATTAAGAAATTAAAATATAATATGAATTACTTTATCAATTATTACATTATATTTATTACCTATATTATATATATTTAATATATAATTTAAATTTAGTAATATAAATTAAACATATAGTAAATTAGAAATATTATAACCATATCATGGCTTTGTTATATTATAAATTCAGAATAGTTATATAATATATATATATATTATATAAATATAATATAATTAGAGTAAAGATGAGTATAATGTATTAATACTCCTCTCAGCTTTTGTTAATGATTATCGTATGGATTGTTATAGGATTATTTTAAATAATATCTCTTGGAAAAATGTGATCTAAAAAGAAATATTCTTTTATATACTGCTCAGTTAAATGCAATAAAGTATCGTTTACATGAAATGATATTTCAAAGAAATGGCTATATTGATTATATTTAAGTGGTTAGCTAATTTACTCTATAAATATAAAACGCTGGGTTATTACTTAAATGTTGGCATGTTTTTGGATAACAA
>JABUQX010048412.1:0-32500 GCA_015478945.1 Trachelipus rathkii
CGGTGTACTTCGTTCCATTTAATGGTTTAGGTGTTTAACCGTTTTCGCATTTATCATTAACACTTTACTTTTCGCGCCGCTAATATATATATATATATATATATATACTCTATATATATATATATATATATATATATCTTTATATATACATATATATATATATGCTTTATTAAAAAATAAAAAAATATTTCCAAGAAAAATTATATTCTTTTTCATATCTTTATATATATATATATATACACGCGCTAACGCCATCACCTCACTATCACTACTGCCTATGCTCACTTATATATATATATGCTTGCTAACAACATGTATATATATGTGCCCATATGCTAGCCGCTGCTGCTGCTCATATGTTGCTGCTGCTAGCTAGCCCTTAGTATATATATATATATATGCTCCTCACTCTATCACCTCGCATATCGCGCATAACAACCAGCATATATACGCTGCTGCACCATGCTGCGCGCCCCGCCCGCTGCCTGCTGCTGCTGCTATATACCAACAACCAACCTTGCATATATAGTAGTTTGCGGAATTTCAGTTTGACCACTGGCAGCCTTTTCGATATGAAGGAATAGAGTATTAGGTCTGAAACTTGGAATATAATCTATGTATGGGATAAGCTCGAATCCGTGTAAATTTCAAGTCTGTAGGATGTATATAGAGGGGGGTCACCCCCGAGGGTGGACGCCGATATTGCGCTTACGCCCTTGTGGCGGCTTCTGAGCGACCGAAATTAAGCCTAACGAGAGTTAGGTTCGAGCGTGATGACGTAATCTCGTCGGAGACGAGATTACGTCAGCGCGCGCTAATACGTCGAAGAAGTGTTTCCGAAGGAAACACTTCTGAGTTGTTTTTTAAACCCTTTTGCGCCTGCTTCAGCGACTCCGAGTCCGCACTGCACTGCACTGCACCGGTCCGCACCGCACCGCACCGCACCGCGCCTCATGCTCCGACATATATCTATATAAGTTAGAGTTATCGTATCGTGATAAAAGTTAGATGATGAGGTAACCTCAGTGTATACGAAGTTACGTCCCCGTGGGTCCCCCCGAAGGGGGGACCCACCCCCATTAAAAAAATTAATTGATCGTATAAAGCTGAAATTTGGTGAGAGGATTCAGAGTTGAGTTTCTAGAAAGACTTGGTATAGGAATCTGATGAGTTGGCTCTGGCACCGGTGCTGGAGCCACTGCGGTGCTTAGTTAATAAACAGTCGTATAACAACAGTGGCAGCATCTACCTCTTATTAGGATACCAGTTTCGAAAATAATGGTTTCAGAACCATCAAAAAAAATAAATAAATAAATAAATAAATAAATAAATAAAATTTCTTACACTTTTTATGTTTATAACTTACAAATTTACGTTTTTACATACCCTAAAGCAGTAAATCAGTAAATCAAACACCATCCATCTACCTTCCTGTCACCCTCCTGTCCAGTTGTGATCTATTGATCTATTGATTAAGGTCAATTTTTTACTAAAATTGTAACGTTTTACATACCCTAAAGCAGTAAATCAGTAAATCAAAGCCACCATCCTCCCTCCTGACCATCTGTGATCTATTGATCTATTGATTAAGGTCAAATTTTTACTAAAATTGTAACGTTTTACATACCCTAAAGCAGTAAATCACTAAATCAAACCACTATCCAACCTCCCTCCTGACCATCTGTGATCTATTGATCTATTGATTAAGGTCATTTACTAATTGTAACGTTTTTACATACCCTAAAGCAGTAAATCACTAAATCAAACCACCATCCAACTACCATCCAGCCCCCCTCCTGTCCATTCTTGATCTATTGATCTATTGATCTATTGATTCAAGTCACATTTCGAGTATCATTTTGGATAAACATAACATAAAATCAAGTTCTTTATACAAAGATCAATCAATATATGTTGACGTAACATAGTTTCCACATTAATAAAGCTTACTTAGCATCATCTGAACTATGAATATAACCCACAACGACAAACTTAACACATCTTAAACATGAATAAGCAGTCAACATTAACAAAGTTCCACACTTAGCAGCAGTGAAGTAACTAACAAAGCATACAAAGACGCAACCTATTCACACTTTTTCTAACATATCACTGATATTTTTACATTAACATAGTAACATTTAACAAAAATTTACCACAACCGTGTGTAATTATCATACAGACCAATGAGTATACTCTAACGTAACAAAGTTTTCACATTAATAAAGCTAACATAGCATCAACTGAACTAAGAAAATAATGTACAACAACAAACCTAACACATCTTAAGCAGGAATAAACTGTTAACATTAACAAAGTTCCACACTTAACACCAGTAAAGTAACTAACATAGCATGCAAATACGTAACCTATTCTTACTTTGTCAAGCATATCTCTAACATAACGATGTTAATTTACACTAACATGGTAATATTTAACTAAAATTTATCACAACATTGGTTAATTATCATACAAAGCAGCGAAAGTATGCTAACGTAACAAAGTTTTCACATTAATAAAGCTAACATAGCATCAACTGAACTAAGAAAATAATGTACAACAACAAACCTACAGTGTAGGCGGAACAAAGCGATTAAACTGTCGCAAAGTTACCAATCGTTACCACTAAAGTAACTAACATAGCATGCAAATACGTAACCTATTCTTACTTTGTCAAGCATATCTCTAACATAACGATGTTAATTTACACTAACATGGTAATATTTAACTAAAATTTATCACAACATTGGTTAATTATCATACAAAGCAGCGAATATACTCTAACGTAACAAAGTTTCCACATCAATAAAACTAACATATCGTTACATGAACCAAGAAAATAATGTACAAAGACAAACCTATCACACCTTAAACACGAATAAACTGTTAACATTAACAAAGTTCCACACTTAATACCAGTAAAGCAACTAACATGGTATGCAAAACGTAACCTAATCTTACTTTTTCAAGCATAACTCTAACATATTAACGTTAATCTTACACTAACACAGTAACATTTAACTAAAATTTCTCACAACATTGATTAATTATACTGATCAACGAATATACTCTAACATAATAAAGTTTCCACATCAATAAAACTAACATAGCGTAACATGAACTAAGAAAATAATGTACAAAGACAAACCTAACACAACTTACATACGAATAAACTGTTAACATTAACAAAGTTCCATTGAGTTCTTTATATACTAATCAGTGAATATATGCTAACATGACAACGTTTTCACATTAATAAAGCTAACACAGCATCATATGAACTAGGAAAATAATGTACAACGACAAACCTAACACATCTTACGCCCTAATAAACTGTTAACATTAACAAAGTTCCACACTTAACACCAGTAAAGTAACTAACATTGCATGCAAAACGTAACCTATTCATACTTTTTTCAAGCATATCTCTAACATATTAACGTTAATCTTACATTGACACAGTAACATTTATCAAAAAATGTATCATAACCTTGACCGATTATCACACAGACCAACGAATATATGCAAACGTAACAAAGTTTTTTACATTATCATAGTAATATTTAACAAAAATTTATCATAACCTTATCCCAAATAACATTATCTCTTTTTAGACTCCTCCCTCCTTTAAGAAAATAACAACTCTTGAAACATGAAAATGATTTTTATGCTATAACCATTTGCATAAAGTGATGCAATACTTATTATATTTGACCCTCTGACAGGAATATGAGCAATGTAGCAGTCGCCATTCGGTTTACAATTAAATATAAATGACACATCGTTGGAAATAACGAAACTCCTCGTGAAGATATCAACAACAAGCGTAGAGATGGAGGGAGATGTCATCGTATCACCATTGCGAAAACTATCCTACTGAAGAAAATAGTGTATAAACAACCCTTAATTGTAATGAGATTCTTTCTTTAAACCCATCAGAAGAAAGTAAACAAGAATACGACGTACGAACGAACCATATAATTCAAAAGGGTATATATTCTCGTTAGACAACAACAACAACATCAACAGCAACATAGCACAAAAATGAGTTCTTTATATACCAACCAACGAATATATGCTAACAAAGTTTTCACATTAGTAAAGCTAACATAGCATCATATGGACTAAGAAAATAATACAGCGGCGAATCTGTATCACAGCAAGCGAATAAGCTGATGGCATTAACAAAGATCCACATAACACCTGTAAAAGTAACTAACACTGCATACAAAACGTAACCTATTCATATTTTTTCAAGCATATAACATATTAACGTTAATTTTACATTGACACAGTAATATTTATCATAACCTTGTTTAATTATCATACAGACCAACCATAACAAAGTTTTATTCAAACATAACACAAAAATAAGTTCTTTTATAATACTAACAATCAAAATCTCAGCTAACGCTAACAACGTTTTTTACATTATAACTCCAACATTACATAACCTGAACAGAATATAATGTACAACGACAAACCCAACACACCATACGTACGAATAAACCACTAACATTAACAAACTTCCGTCCTTAACAACAGTGAAATTACATAACACTTCATACAAAGCAACACATTCATGCGCATGCATATCTCTAACATAGTAATTTTACATTAACATCGTAATATTTAACAAAAAGTTTAGCATAAATCTGTCTAATCATCATACTGACAAAATTATAATGCTGACGTAAATGTTTACATCAGCTTCGTAATATTTAACAAAAGTTCATCATAACCTCGTCTAAATATCATAATCCCAAACAAATAATTGAAACATAGCAAAGTTTTAACCAAACATAACAAAATTTTATCCTGACATATTATCCTAACATAGCTTATAAAAAATAAGTTCTTTGAGTAAAATATCACAGTAAAGCGTAATAGTTTACTGATTTTAAAGCGGTAAATCAGTAAATCAGTAAATCAAACCACCCATCCCTGCAGTCCCCTACCCGTCCCACCAGCCAGTGATCACCAGGCTGTGGATTTACAGTCATATTTCAGTATCATTTTTGGACCAAACACCAACATAAAAATAAGTTCTTTATATACTAACCTACGAATATATGCTTACGCAACAAAGTTTTAGCATCAATAAAGCTAACATATCATAACCTGAACTAAGAATATAATGTACAAATGCAAACCTAACATACCTCGCGTATGAATAATCAGCTAACATCCTGAAAAATTCCCTACTGATCAAGGTAAAGTAGCTAACAGGTCATACAATACTCGATATGTTCCCCCATTTCAGCAACAGGTAAAGTCGTATTATCTAACAAAATCCCTTAACAAAGTGACCAATCTATCAAAGATACCATCATCTTGAACTATGAATTGACACTATCTTCATCAAAGTGAAGGAGATTATATCATTATTGTGGCTACTTTACTGCTGATCATGTTATTTCAGGGTGTTGGAGGCTGTTTGGGTTTGCATTCCATTGGTCACTGTGCTAAAGCTGATTGATTAGCACCTGTTGCAGGTTCAAAGAGCTTATTTCCATGTTTGATGGCTGGTCAGCCAGCTTCAATGAGATGGTGGTTTATTTACTGTTTACTGTTTAGGCAATATCACTTACTGTGATGTTAAATTTTAGCATTTTTTTTTCTCCCTTAATGGAAGTGAAGATGCTAGCTGTTGTTCCCGATCGGCATTACCTTTGTCGGCGTATTGTTAGGTGGAGCATGCTAAGCTTTTGTTAAGCTATTACGATGTTATGTAAAATTAACATTGATATGTTAAGCTAGGTATTTCGTATATTCGACTGTGTACGTGATGACCTCGTAGTTGCTGACCCTCCGCTGTTCGTGCCATTCGGGTTGTTCGGTAGTGACCAGATCCCTGTTTGGGCGCGGTGGCTGACCGCGATGCATTCGCTGGTAATCGTTAAATGCTGATCTGTCCAAGTATTATCAACATGTCTGTACCTAAAACAGCGTACACTCATATTCGCCCACTATCCGTAGCATTCGACCATGACAGCGTTCGAATATCGGTAGGCCCACGTCAATCATGCCGCTATGTTAAGTTACTCTGTGAACCACACACAATGCTATGATATAACCTGTAACTCATTCGCTACTGATGCTGTATAGATCGCTACTCAATGATGGTACAGCCCGCGTGATGGCGTGTTGTGTGCATATTCAGACGCAGTTTGGCCCGACCAATGAACGCCCAGGCTGCCGCCAGCGTATTGGCTACCAGCTATCCACCGTGTTGTGTCGATGACTGATATCTGGCGGGATCTGACGGTGCTGTATAATGGCGTCCTCATTGATTGCCTTATGATGGTACAGTTGTGGTAAATTTTGATTATCGCCAGCTATCAGTATATGTTAAGAAAAAGTAGTGAAATAGGTTGCCGTCTTTCTTTTCACTAGAATGAACTTTCATTTACTGTTTAAGATGATATATCGTTGTGAGTTATATTCATAGTTCGAATGATGTTATCTTATTAATGGCCCAGCGATATTATTTATATTATATTGTATTTCACTGTCGTCAGGCTGACATCATATTAGTATAAGCGTTAATAAACTTCAGATGTATGAAGACTGTTCTTTGTGATGACCAATGATCACAATATTATTGTTTGGTGATTTACGCATATCACAACCCAATAAATATAACGGCGTCTAGGCCAGCACTGGTGACATATCAGTAAAAGTGAGATTTGTATAAACATTATTATTATTATTTATTGTTTTTTTTTTTGATGGTTTGCGAAACCATTATTTCACTCATCGATCACTGTGACCTACGAAAACCAGCACCGTTGCTATCAGGTAGTTTGCAAGCTGTCTGTAAATTTCAGCCTTTGTAGTAATCGAAGGGAGATGGAGACATGGTATAACACCACTCTTTGTAGTATATGTTGTCAGCGTGAACCGTACCGGTCCCCATTGCCCATCCCAGCTCGATAAAAGCGCAAGCTATTATCTCCCCCTTCGGGGATCGACTAGCATGTGTTTGTATCTGTTCCAACATGTGCGCGCGCGGTAACCATCGTATGCCGACCTAACTCTCGTTGCTTCGAAGCCCTGCTCAGTCCGCCCTCCTCCACCGACACAGTTATCAAGACCATGATGAGGTGACCTATCTATTCATATCGCGAAACCGTGTTCTAACTATTACCCTTGCCATATACATATATATATATACTATATATATATATATAACATATATATATATATATATATATAATATATATATACTTATATATATATATATATATATATATATATATATATATATAAACTACATATAAAAGTACATATTTTAAATTAATCATTATCTTGAGTTATTATCAAAAAGAATATATTAAGTTCATGAACATGCTCAGTCATAATAATAATAATAATAATAATAATAATAATAATAATAATAATAATAATAATAATAATAATAATAATAATAATAATAATAATAATAATAATAATAATAATAATAATAATAATAATAATAATAAAAAAATCAACAGATAATGACAGGAACAGCAAAACTGATAATAAAAATGACAATAATTTAATAATAATAAAAATCATATGATTAGCAATCAAAACTTTTCTTAACTAAATGCTTTTCTAACTTAAAGAATGGCCGAAATAGTAATGAATTAATGGAATTAAGTGGTGAACTAACTTTAAGAATACTAAAAATGATGGTTTAAAAATTAATAGTAATAATGATTAATGAATAATAAAAATCGCCTGTTCTATTCCTTATAAGAGTATTATGAAAAGAAATATAAATAATAATTATAATTATAATTTGATAATTATCAAATAAAAATTATTCCATTTTCGATTTTTAAAATATTTTAAGATGGGTAAAATGACTGTAGTTTTAGTAGTACTGGTAAATAATAATAACAATAATGATGAAATCGAAAAGAACATATTTTCATATTCTCGGATATTATAATTAAAATTATGATCTTCAGTTTAAATCGCAAGTTATGAAATAAAAATCAGTATAATATTAAATTAGTAATGTAAATAATATTAGATGAAAAAATATGAAAGCGTTTCTATCTTTGCTTTTATTAAAAAAAAAAATATCGTTGTCAGAAGTGGCCCTGGTAGCTTATCTTTAAATTTTAATAATAATACTAAAATTAATAAAAAGATACTCGCATGATCTTATTTTAGAAAGATAATTATAATAACGATAACTTATAATAATAATTATAATAATAATGTCCGCACTTTTAAGGAAAAATATTATGATACTAGAGTTTTTAAAATTTTGTTTTATAAAGAAAATAATAAAAATAATAATAATAATAATTTCACTTTTAAAGTAATAATAATAATAATAATAATAATAATAATAATAATAATAATAATAATAATAATAATAATAATAATAATAATAATAATAATAATAATAGCACACACACACACACACACACACACACACACATAATCCCACTTTTAAAATAATAATAATATAATAATAATAATAATAATATTGACTCCTCTAAGATTCGAATGACCTGTGTATTTCCATAAGTGATAAAATTGTTCAAGAAAAATGTTCTTTACAGGTATTTACGAAAAATAGTTAAAGTCATAATAATAAACTATATTTTCGTTTAAATGTCTCAAACACTTTAAGATAGCTAAAAAAAAAAAAAACTTACGATAATAATTAGTACTGACACTTAATAATAATATCTATAATGCTAATAATAATGTTCATTATAATAATTACAATAAAAATTAAGGATCGAACGCATTTAGATATATAACTCAAAACTAAATAATAATAATAATACACACACACACACACACACACACACACACACACATAATAATAATAATAATAATAATAATAATAATAATAATAATAATAATGGCTTTAAGAAATATGACAACAAATCATTTGCAACAATATTAATTTCACTTTTAATGCGCACGTTAATGCGCAATATTTTAAGAAAGAAAAAAAAAATGATAATATTTTAGTTACTTAGAAAATTGCCATTGTACAACTAAATAAAAATAGGAAAACTTTGTAACTGTTAAACTGCTAAAGTTTTTTAATGCATTTTACATAAATTTTATTATTTGTTCTTACTAAAATGAAGATTTTGATTCTTTAAAGTCTATATTCTTTCCAAATTAAAATTAAATAGGGTTATAAAGATTTTTTCTTCGAAGAAACACATATAATATACATAATATATTATTGACATGATGCCATTGATGAACTGATATATATGATATGATGTATATATATGATATTATTATTATTATTATATTATTATTATATTATATTTATTAAAATACATACATATTATTATTATTATATATATATATATATATATTATATATATTACATTATTATTATTATTATTATTATTATTATTATTATTACATATTATTATATATATTATTATATATTATATATATATATATTTATATATATATATATATATATTATATATATATATATATATATATATATATATATATATATATATATATATATATATATATATATATATATATATATTTATATATATATTAAAAGTATCTAAAGCATCTATCATGAATAAAACAAAGGATGTTTCTTAGAAATTAATTTTTTTTATTTCTAACAATTTATTGACTCACTTTAATTTGTGATTATTTTTGTCTAGTAATATCGTTTTAAATGAAAATAAATGTCATATTAAAAATTATAAGGATGCAGCTACTTTAAAATCATTATTTTTAGAATTAAAAAATCTCCCCCAAAAAAAAAAAATTACTTATATATATATATATATAGCATATATATATATACATATATATATATATATGTTGTTCCTATTATTATATAAATAAAAATAGTTATATTATTATTATTATTATTATTATTATTATTATATATATTATTATTATTATATACATCATATTACATATATTATTATTATATGATACATATTATTATTATTATTATTGGGATATATATATATATATATATATTATTATTAAGATTTAACAATTCTATGCTGGGACATAGTATATATAGATATTATTATTAATATTACATACTTTATTTACATACTTACTAAGTTTACATACAGTTGTTGAAAGAGTTATTATTAGTTAATACACATTTATTTACACACATGATACACATACATTATATATATATTACATTATGATATATATATGGTATATATATATATATTATATATTATTATTACATATATATATATATTATTATATATATTATTACTATTATATGCTACATATATATATATATAGATATATTATTACTATATATACGTAAAAAAAGTAAAGACAAAACTCTTACCAAAACCAGACGGATGTTCAGGTCATGGTTTCAGGAGCAATGAAGCAGAAGACAAAGTTGCAGCTGAATAATCTACGCAAGAAGTGATTAAACAATATTTTATTAAACAAATATGAAGCCCTGAAGAGTCGAAAATTAGATTAATAAACCGGATAGCTCCGGTTTTATTTGATCTGTGAGATTTGATAAAGTCATAATCTCCAAAGATTCTTGCTTCTCGAAAAAAAAGGAAAAGTGTTAAAATTGTTCAGGTGTGTTATGTTCGTTGTATACGTGATCTAGATTGTGGTATAAAATAGAGCTTGGTTTAGGGTTCGGTTGAGGAGCCCTTTGTACTGTATAGTGGATGAGGGATGTAGCAGGAAGAGATGTCATAGGAAGAGCTATCGTAGAAGTTGGTACTGTATTCCCTGAGGGATTTCTAAATTTCTTGTAGATAATCAGGATTGCAATGATGCATGCTAAGGCTAAAAGTATGGAAGAACAGGAAAGAGTTATAGCGTGCATACTGAGTAATTGTTGTGCCTGTGTGTTTTTTTTAGATCGTTTAGAGAAGAA
The DNA here is from genome assembly GCA_015478945.1 of Trachelipus rathkii. Taxonomy (NCBI): domain Eukaryota; kingdom Metazoa; phylum Arthropoda; class Malacostraca; order Isopoda; family Trachelipodidae; genus Trachelipus; species Trachelipus rathkii. The sequence continues at coordinate 10,883 of JABUQX010048412.1, forward strand.
TCTCAATGTACAGATATCGGTTTCAAATGTAAAGTGAAACTGGCGGAAGAAATGTTTGGAGGGAAGTCGTGTGGTGTGTTAGTGTACTCTGGGAGCTGTAGTTTTGGTGAAATCCATTTGGTATGTATTGAGGAATGAGTAGGAACTTGTAATCCACCTCTGGTAATGTAAATCGAACCATGTGGATTGCTAAAAAGATTGTCTGAAATTAAGTGTGGTTGTTTATGTGGATATGAAATAGAAGGTACTGTTTTAGAGATAGAAATATGGTCAGCCTTCCACTCAAAGATAGGATATTTATAGAATAAAACAAAAAAAGTGGTAAAGGATGGTTACATCAAGAAAATGAAATGCAACGAAGAAATGTCTGAAGTTCAGGACGAATGCTAAATAAACAGACGCATTCTGGAAATGAGTGCTAATGTGCTAGGAGAGTGAGTGACTGTAGGGCACTTAATGTCTTGTAACTTTATAATAGTAATAGTGTGTAGAGTGTTCTTCTATGAGTTCCTTATAAGTTGCATTGAATGCATATAAATGGTAGGATTTGATAGGTTTTTACATGGAGTTTCCTGTTGAAAGGGTGAGACAAATATAAAATGATATGAAGATACGGAATCCATCAAAAACAAAAAGAGAGAGAGAGAGAGAGAGAGAGAGAGAGAGAGAGAGAGAGAGAGAGAGAGAGAGAGAGAGAGAGAGAGAGAGAGAGAGAGAGAGAAGTTGTGTTTAATTGTCGAGCATGGACTCTTTGTGTTACAATAAACTGCCCCTCCCATGACTTTATTTCGTTTGATCAATAATGGTATATATATATATATGTTATTGTTATTGTTATTTGTTATATATACACACATATGATATATATATAGATATATATTTATATATTATATATACATATAAGATATTCAAAAAGAACATGAAAATCTGTTTCATTTGGGGCATAGTTGGAAAAAACCCGGGGTCGGACCAAAGAAACCCAGCCCAGATATTTTTTGGGCTTTTTTGGGCTTTTTTAAAATTTCTGTTTTTGAGGAAAAAATAAAATGATCAATAATTGAATTTGTTTTTTGCAATGCCATTTTAGTATTATTTGACAAATATATTAATAAATATGTATAAAAATTAACCAATTGAACATAATTTGGTAAAAAGTCATTGTTTCTTTCCAACTGTTAAATGAATGTCATTGCTTTGAATTGAAAATTTGTAAAAGAAACATATTTATCATTGTCACAGGCTATTGATATAAATGATTATTGAACAGCAATGGTTTAAGGTATAATTACAATTTATTTAAATTTTATATTATTTAAATCCCTTTGAACATTGTTGTCATCATAACCTGAGGCTCTTAGAAGAATAGTTAGTTACACTCAATGAGGTTCCAGCACTACACCTAGAAACCAGCAGGTTTGCACCCAGATGCTCCAAAGCCGCCCACCAACCCACTCAGCAGGTTTGGGTTTTTATGGTAAACCTGCATAACTGGCAGATTTGGAAAATACAGTATATGTAATATGTATATAGTCACTTTATTAAAACTGAGTATGCAACAACTAGAAAATTCAGAGATTTTTAATTTTATATATATATATACATATATATATATATTATTGTTATATATATATATATATTATATATATATATATATATATATATATATATAGTATATATTATATATATATATATAAAGATATATATTATATATTATTAAGCATATTATTATTATTATTATTAAGGCTAAGGTTATATTATATATATATAGTGATATATATATATATATACATATGTTATATATATATATATACATATACATATATATATATATAGGTTAAAGATATATTATTATTATATATGTATATATATATATATATATATATTATTATATATATATATATATATATATATATATATATATATATATATTATTATATATATTATTATATATATATATATATATATATATATATATATATATATATATATATATAGAAAACAGTGTGCATAACTAAATGGCAATAACATGGAAATGTAGAAGAGTTGTTGTCCCAAACAGGGTCTTCAGTGCTAGTTTCTCTCACTATTATCTCCCTCATATATAAAAATGATTTAGACAAGAAACTAAAAAAATGCAAAGTTTCTAAGTTTGCAGATACCAAAGTGGCTACCTCAGTTAGGAATATAAAGGATGTATAAAGATTCAAAATGATCTTCATAAACTCTTGGGTGGGCAGATAAGAGGCAAATGAATTTTTAATAGTAAAAAGTGTAAGGTTCTTCACCTAGGTTACTCAAATAAAAGTTTTAACTAGGATATGAATGGGGATAGGCTCCAGTCTATGGACTAATAAAAAGATGTGTGTGATTATAAGCAGCAATTTGAAAGTAGCTAATCAGTGTTTCGGAAGCAAGGAATAAGCTAATAAGATGCTAGGATAATAAATCACAATGCCGTTTACAGGAGCAAGGTTATTAGTAAACGTATAATAGCTATGTTAGGCCAGTTAGAGTATTGTGCACAAGTTTGGACCCTTATTTAAAGAAAGACTTAGATATGCTAGAGAGAGTGCAACGTAGAGCAAAAAGGATGCTTTCTCGGTTTGAGGGTAAGAGCAATGAGGAGAGGCTGAAGGGGTTAGGAATGTTTTCTGTAGAAAGGCGATTTCTCAGAGGGGACATGATACAAGTCTACAAAATATTTACATCTATTGATAATACGGAGACCAATAAATTTTTCATAGTAGAGTACGGACAGGTGACCAGGGGCATAATAAGAAACTTATGAAGAAAACATGCCATCTTGATAAGAAAGCATTCATTCAGTAATAGGGTTGTTAAAATTTTGGGATGGTTATCCACAAGAGGTTGTTGAGTGCGACTTAATCGTAACATTTAAGAAAGGATTGGATCGGTACATGGATGATTTGGGTATCATATAGTATATTGGCGGGTTTTAGTTACAGTAGTTATTAAGGTTAAACTGCATGTTCCTATAAAGTTATTAAAACTTGTAATGTGGTTAGCATGTATTTTAGCTATAGTTTTTTTTCTTTTAGTTGTAGACTTTGCGTATACTATGTAAGCTATTGACAAGCCCTAGGATGCTTTATGGATTTGCATGAGCATGTTTTAGACTTTGTGTATACGATGTAAGTTATTGACAAGCCCTAGGGTGCTTTGTGGATTTGCCTGAACATGTTGTTTGGTGATTGGTTCTATTGGCTTGACTGGGACAGTTTCGAAAGGCCTATGTTTCTTCTTACTGTCTTTTTATTTCTGTTCTAATATAAATTCGATAGATTTCTGCATGATTATCGGTAGTCATTCTGCTCGATTAATTATCGAATTACTTTCTATATATTTTTTTAAAACATTGATCATAGATACATCTATAGTTATTTGACTATCGGGCATCCTGCGTACAAGTTTGCAGACAATATTATAAGTGCACGTGAGAAAATTTGTATTAGGCTTGCTGTGTATATTTCTGTATTTGTGTTAGACCTGCTGTGTATATTTCTGTATTACGAGATTCGGAAGGTTGTAGATAATATTTATCTTTTATTTTCTAATACTTTTTCTGCTTATTTTTTGTTTTGTTTTTCTCATATTTTAATGTAAATAAGGTAATAATGTAGTTCCATTCCTTCCTTTGAGTTAATTACTGTACTAAAACTAGAAACATTTTATTAACAAAAATGGTATCAAAAAATTATTTAAAGTTTTAATGATTCATTAACGTAAATTTTAAATGTATATTTTCAATAAAAAATATTTAAAAAAGCTCTACGAAAACAACTTTTTATTTTTTTTTATCATTCGCGTATGGATGAAAGAACTGTGTCAAAACTCAAAACGTGTATTAGGTTATCGAAATATTAATATCTATTTTTTATCAGATTTATCGATACATTCATATCAATATTTTTTAATATTTTTAATTTTAATAACGGAATATTAATTTATTATCTGGTCAATAAAATTTAAAGATATGTTCATTTGCACTTTTGTATTAAATTTTAAAATTAGGTTTTTCATTCTCATTTATTAATTTATTTCAAATATTTAAAAGATATATCACTGAAATTCTTGAATAAAATGCAGCTAGGCTCACTAATAATGAAACATAATATAGTTGTCATTATTGCATATTAGCAATTTTTAAAAATATTTCAAATTGTTGAAAATAATAGCTAAAATAAAAAAAAAAAAAAAACATTTCCAGTGCGGCCTATTTTGGTTTTTAGGTGGTTTTTTGGGTGGGTTTTTAATGCCAACCTTGTTATACATATATATATATGTTACAGCAGCAAAGCAGCAGCAGCATATATATATATATATATATATATATATATATATATATATATATATATATATATATTATGTTATTATTATTTATATATATATATATATATATATATATATATATATATATATATATATATATATATATATATATATATATATATATATATATATATATATATATATATATATATATATATATATATATATATATATAGAGAGAGAGAGAGAGAGAGAGAGAGAGAGAAAGAGAAAGAACATTGTAGATAGATAGAAAGAGATATAGATAGAAGTTGTGCTTAAACATGTGAGTTTGTGTTACACAAATGATGTCCTTTAGACTTTATTCGCTTGATCAATATATATAAAATATTTACGAGAGATATACAGTTATTTTAAAAGATATATATATATATATATATATATATATATATATATATATATAGATATTATATATATAGATATATATATATATATATATATATATATATATATATATATAGATATATAGATATATATTATATATATATATATATATATATATATATATATATATATATATATATATATATATATATATATATATATATATTATATATATATATTATATTATATACATATACATATATTGATATATCGTATGGTCGATTTGATTTATTTGATTAATTAATATTTTTATGTTATAAACATAAAAGCAAATAAGTTTTTTAGTAAAAGCAAAAATGTTTTAATAAGTCTTATGTTATGTTTGAATCAAAAAGAACTTCATTTTTATGATATGTTTATGCAAAGTGCATTCTCAAATGATGTAATACAGTAAAGCCACGGTTAGTGGTTGTGGTGGGGTGGAATGTCTAGTTACTCAATTTGACTGCTTTGCAATTTCCATTTACTTGACAAGAACACAGTTTATACACAAAACAGTTTAAATGTCTTCTCAATAAATAAAATATTAAAAAATAAAAAGTTTAACTATGTCTTAAGAATTTTTTAAACAATTTAATATGTGTACCAAATGATAAGGAAATAATTTAATAAAAATGTGAAATAAACAAAAATTTTAAGAGGAAACAAAATGAAAAACACAGAATAAAAATATATACTGATACAATAATAACAATAAAAAAAGAAAAATAAAATATTGTTAATCATTACAAAAGAAAACTAGAGAGCATTAATGCAGCATAAAAGTGTTTCTAGTTATCACAGAAGGTTTGTGTTTAGAAAATATAACTGATGTATTTGATGTCTAGAGAGATATCCTGAAACTGCATGACAGTTATAAAACGCCTGAAAAATGGAGTACGCATTAGGCTCACTGTGAACATTATATTAATAAAAATATTTAGAGATGAATAAGCAAGGTATTTCATATAATTAATATGATGTGGTTTAGTATGTGTAATAAAGTTATATATTAAGCTAGGGCGAAGTTTGGTTAGGTAAGAATCACAAGGTAATAAGAAAGATAGGTAGAAGCTATGTGTATGTGTATGTTGTATATAATTAAATCGATGAGTTTATTTGTTTTTAGTATTTTTTTAGACCGTGCATTAAGAAAGATAGGTAGAGAAGACAGAATGATAGTTAGAGAAATAAGTAAAGAGACATAATAATTAACGACCTAATAGAACCTAAATACTATGTAACATTTACATCTATTGTGCGCAAATACCACAGATTAATTCACTACCGTACTTTCATCATGGTAAACCCCCATATTTGCGTTCACCAGCACCTCAAGTGGGGCCTTGCTAACTGGATTCCTCCTGAAATCATCCTTCATCCTTCCTCTCTCTTCCTTCTCATATATATATAGCAGCATATATACATATATATATATATATATATATATACATTATTATTATTACATATATACATATATATATTACATATATTATATATATTATATTATTATTACATATGTTATTATTATTATTTATATATATTATTATTATATATATAAAGAAGATTATGCTATTATTATATATATATATATATTATTATTATATATATATATATTATTATTACATATATTATTATTATTAGTTATATATATATATTATTAGTTATTATTATTACATATATATATATTACATAACATATATATATATATTACATATATTACATATTATTATATATATTACATATTTATTATTATATATACATATTATTATTATTGTTACATACATATATACATATATATATATATATACATTAACCTGTAATTAACCCTCTATAATTTTTCGTTTTTTCTTTTCATTTCTTCCAGACCACCTCCCGGGGTGTTCAGACCCTCGCAGGAACTTAAAATCCTGCAAATCGTAGATCTACAGGTTCGCACACATATAGATCGACACCTAAACGTCTAATTTATGTTTGTTTCAGATTCGGCCCCAAAGCCCGGCCCGGCCCGCCCGGTCCCTTGATCACGTTCCGGTCGCGAGCCAACTCATATTCTAATTCTTCGAATTCAGATTCTCTCCAAATTTCAGTGTTATGTTGATTACCACCTAACTATTGAAAAACTTACTTAGTTAAGCACCCCCACTGTGGGGTGTGGTGGCTGAAACCTCAGCTCCACTCGAGGTGACAAACCAAAAGTAGAAAGCTAATGGTTTATGGGGGATACTGATATTTCATGTTTCCTTTTTCTTCTACTTTTATTATTAATTTTTTTCATAATATGTTGTTTTCATGATATAATAATTGCTTAGTTAAAATGTTTTAATTAGAAAATTTATTGTTTATATTGTATAAATATAAATATAATTATATAAATATAAATATAAACGTATTTAAATATATAAATATGTAAATACGAGTATATCAAAAAATCAGAATTTAAAAAATTTATTTGGACTAAATATTTCGATTTTAGTTTGATAAAATATTAAAAATTATAATGAAATTTATGAAATTTATGAAACCTATTCTTTTCGCAAAATATAATCTTTTTTGGCAATATTTCAAAATTTGGACATTGATACATATATCTTCAAATCTACGCAGTAAAGGTTGGACTTAGAATAAACACATTCAGGATTTTACCCGTGAAAAGAGGCTTTTTCAAGCATCTTATATTCAGTTTTTCTTCCCACCTAGGGTTACATTTGCATATATATTATGTGAAGTGAAGTGAAGTGAATTTTTGTGTGAAATAAAGTGTATATAACAATAATAATAATAATGATAACGATAGTAATGACAATTAATGATAGTGATAATAATAATAGTAATAATAATAATGATGATAATAATAATGAAAATGATGGTAGTAATGATAATGATAGTAAGTGATAATGATAATATTGATAATAATAATAGTGATAATAATGATGGTAATGGTAATGATGATGATAGTGGTAATAGTAATAATGATAATAGTAATAATGCTGATATTTATATTTGTATATGTGTAAATATTTTAAAAATTTTTTTCATGTATTTTGTATTTATTTATATAAAAGCACCCGATAGCTCAGTGTGAAAGCACTCGCCAAACAAAGCGAGCTTCCCAGATTCGCAACTGGTTGTGGGAGAATGTAAGCTTATTCTCCCCTTTAGCTCGGCTTCGTCCTGCTCGGACGTTAAGCGAGTACACCTCCTCCTTGATTAGTGCTCTGCCCGTGAGTGATGGTGTTTATCTCTGTAAAATATATATATTAAGTTATATTATATTATATATATATATATTACATATTGTTGTTATTGTTATATATATATATATATATATATATATATATATATATATATATATATATATATATATATATATATATATATATATATAATATATATATATATATTATATATATATATATAATATATATATATATATATATATATATATATATATATATATATATATATATATATATATATTATATATATACATATATATATATAATTTATTTCTTAGGCATAATGTTAAATGTATTTTTTGGCGGTTCTTTTTCTTTGGACGCCTTTTTAAAATATGGTTAGTGTTTCCCTTATAAAATAAAAACTTTTGCAACTGCTCGGATGCAGGTCAGCGAAACGTTTATGTATAATAAAAATTATAGAAATATTATTGCTCATGACTCCGGGTCAGCGACTCGTATGAATATAATTTGAACGTAAATTTAATAAAAAAAAAGCTGTTTTAACACCCTACTATTGAAGAGATAACTATAAAAGGGTTATAACTACTTGTGTTGATGGTTTATTAGCATCGAAGTATCAATCAAAGCGTAACAATATAGCCTATTTTTGATGAAGAAGGCGGCTTTAGCAGTGGAAGGTGTAATACCGAGTTCCTGTAGGTACTTACGTCCCTCAACCTATAAATGAAGCCTAATACGAGGAGCTATCAAAGAACTACCATCAACTACTACCTATATAGTGGAGGAACAGGTAGAAGAGATAAATACAAGCCCTCTACTACACTAACTAGACCTTCCAGTGGAGGAGGATGAAGAAGAAGGGATAACTCCCAACGCTCCTGTCACTACAGATTGGCCTCTTCCTCTAGCACAGAATTGGTGAACCCAGCAGTCCGAACACCCGCTCAAGAAGATGTCTTTAGAACACCACCAGCCCTTAGCAGAAGGCCGGAAGAAAATCATCGCCTTTAGGAACACCCTTCTTATAAGATGCCTTCGGAGTTTCAAGGACCCTACAAGAAGTTTGTCACGGAAAAAGGAAAATTCAAGAAGAAGATACCGACGAAATACTTCTAATACAAACCTTGTCTCTCTGGGAAAGGGAACAGACAACAAACCGCAGCAATTCTTAGCATAAGACCCATCAAAGAAGAAAATTCAAATATCATGCAGTCCAGTGATGACGAGACCATCAGTCACTCCGTCAATACCCAGGCTTACCAGCCTCAGTTTAACATGGCTGATTCCGTCGCCGCTCATATAAATTTCAAGATGTCACACTAACGTAAATCTTCAAGCAACATCCAGACTGGTGAAAGCGGGATCAAGTCATATCTTTAATCCCAGGCTTCCCAGTTTCAGTTTAAAATTACTATTTCCGTCGAAACTTATACCAATTTCAAGATCTCATAAAAACAAAGAAACTTAAGGCACCACGCAGATCGGTGGAGACAGGAACATCAGTCACACAGTTAATACCCGGGCCTACAAACCTCAGTTTAGCGTGACTATTTCCGTTGACACTATGATAACAAAGAACGCTCTCTATGGAAGCGCTCACAGATTACATCTTCAGATGAACTTTCATTTTTTCTCTTTAGCTCTCTGGTTAAAATAGAAGGAAGATTCATTCGTGTATGGTATTACGTCTACATTAATTGGCACATCATACCACTTCTACTATATATGGATAGATAACCTGAAGAAATGAAGAAATGAATCACCATATGTATATATTTGGTAGTACGCGCAATACAATGGCAGACCACATACCACTGATACTATATATATATATATATATATATATATCTAGCAGTAGAATTATATATAGCATATATATATATATGTTGCTATATATATATATATATATATATATAGCATATATATATATAAGTAAGGTATATATATATATATATGTGTGTGTGTGTGTGTGTGTGTTATCTTGAAAAACAGTCTCACCATTAATCCCAGGCCTACCAACCTTAGTTTAACATGTCTATTTTCGCCTTCTCTACTACCAATTTTAAAATAACGAATACCTTCAAGCAACATACAGAATAGTGAAAAATGGATGCAGTCACACCATTAATACCTAGGTTTGCCAGCCTCAGTTTAACGTGACTCTTTCCATCGACACTATGGCTAATAACTACTCTCTCTACAGAAGGACTCACAGATTACATCTTCATATCAACTCCATTTTATCTATTCAGCTCTCTGATTAAAATAGGAGATAGATTTATCCATGTATAGTATTACGCCTGCATCAGTTGGCAAATCATACCACTGATACTATATATGGATGGATTACCTGAAGAAATGAATCACCATCAGTATATATTTGGTAATATGCACAATACAATGGCGGACCAAATACCACTGCTATGATATATATTGGCTATCTTGGAAGAAGGGAGAGGAATTAATTTCAATATAGTGATATGTTTAGTACAATGGAGAACCTCACACCACTATCACTGTACTATCTTCATTCAAGCTTTATTATCTTCAAAATCGCACTAGAGGGAGATCAACACAAAGCTTCATACCTGCTTCCTCAATCGGATGATAAATCACCTTAAATGAATACAATTTCATCTACTGAGCAGCAGGAACAAAAATACATTTTAGTGATTAATTCATTGAATTTAGAGTTTATTGCGCTTCGCTTTTCGGGCGCGATGTATTATATAGTGCTCTTTTTGTATATATTATTTATTGTTTATATAGTGTATCCACAGATAAATTAGACATAAAATATTGTAATAAAAAAAAATTTCCTCTATCTAATAAAAATCAAAGAAAACTATAATTGGGCTAACCTTTATGTTTGACAATGTAATTTGCAAGCTTAAACTATATTTAATATGCATAATTTATATTTATAAATTATTTTGTAATATATGATTATATAATGTTTATTTTACTATAACAGAATGTTTTTGTAAATTTATTTACTGTTTAATGTCTTTAGCTTTGTTTGTTAGACATCTTGTAAAATACATTTTTTCGGGCTAAAAATCTTTTCCCGCCCAAAATTGATGTTTCGTTTGTTAAAAAATTTAGTTTGAGTCCAATTAGTATATAACTTTAATACTGTACTTAACTGATTTGCAACGACCTTTTTGTATTTAATAAAGCGTGATTTTAATAAAATAACCATTATAATCAAAGTTGCTTGACTCTTTCCTTTTATAAAGATAACTAAAAAATGGTTATAGCGACTTTTATTGCTGGTTCCCTTAGTCTCGATGCACCAAAGTGTAAAACAAAGCTTCCTAGTATTGAAGAAGAAACTTCTCAACGTAAAAAGGAAGTCAATACGAGAAACTTCAAAACAACAACCACCTACTACCTGTGTAGTGAAGGAGCAAGAAAAAGAAATAACTACAAGACATATACTATATATATATATATATAATATATAAATTTAAATATTATTTATATATATATATATATAATATATATATATATCTATATATCATATATATAAATAAATAATATATATATATATAAATATATTATATATATATATATATATATATATATATATATATAATATATATATATATATATATATATATATATATATATATATATATATATATATATATATATATATATATATATATATATATTAAATATATAATATATATTATTGTATATTATATAGTATATATATATATATATATATATATTTATATATATATAATAATATATATATATATATATTATATATATATATATATAATATATATATAGACATTCGGTAGAATCTTCTTTCTTCTGTAATTTTTTTTTGTGGGAAAAAGAGTTAAAAATTTTCAATGGAGAGGGAAAACAAAATTTTATTTTTTATTTTTTTTCCGATAACTTATTTTATACTTTATTTATTTACGTATTTATTTATCTATTTGTCCTGTTCTTGTAATTGGAATGAGTTTGAAGAATACGTAAAAACGATTTTGAAAATTTATCCATACTCTATATTTTTACTTGCATTAAAATAAAAACCAAATAGATAAGGCTGTCTCACATTTTTTTACATTTACAACCGTTTGAAGCACTACTGGCAACTTTAATCTTATGCTTATTGGATCATACTGAAAACTATATATATTATATATATAATATATCATTATATATATATAATTATATATATATGTATTTTTAGATATAAAGTAGAATATATATATATATATAATATATATATATATATATATATATAATATATATATATATTATATATATATATATAAGTAATATATATTATATATATTATTATATATATATATAATTATTATATGTATACTTATATATAATATATATATAATATATATATATATATATATATATATATATATATATATATATATATATATATATATATATATATATATATATATATATTATATAATATATATATATATATATATGTTTGGTTAGGTTAAGTAAGGTTAAGTAAGTTACGTTAGGTTAGATAGATTTTAATAAATAATTAGGACTGACAATAAAAGCCACTGGCAACTTTAATCTTCATGCTTATTGGTTAAAAAAAACTTCCTTCTAAAGTGGGAAAAATACAAAATTTTATTAAATATTACCTTTTCTGTGAAGATCCTACTGAATAGCCTATATATATATATACTAATATATAATATATATATATATACTATTATATCTATATATATAATAATATAATATATATATATATATATATATATATATATATATTATATATAGTTATATATATATATAATATATATATTGCAATTTTAACGATATTTATCATATAAATAAAGAATGTAATTTTTTCTATAAATCAATAATTCCCCTACAAAATTGAGAGGAATTTTTCTATATACTTTGGACGTAATAAGGTATCAAATAAAGAAAAATAAGTAATGATAAATTAGACAATCAAATGCAACAACATCTATTTTTATGCTGAAATATTTCATCGATTTTTCTTTTCAATGAAAACTGTAAATTGAATTTCTCATTAGTTTTATTTGGCTGTAATAATCTTATTGATTTTTCTTTACTTGAGTAAAATTAGGGTTAACTGTCACATTAACCAATATTGTTACTATGAGTGCATTATGAGTTGGTTTATTTTTTCCTTTATCGGTGTATATTTTAACGCATTGAAAAAAATTTGTTATTTAGTGATTCATTAAAAAAAAACTGATAATACTAAAGGGGTTTTAACACTGTTTGGGACAATATTTTCTCTCTTAAACATTATGGATTATCATCTGGTTTTGAAGTTTATTTTAATCATCGCTTTGGTCATTGGTTTCAGACGTTTCAAGATATCCAGAATCAAGCATTATTCAATTACTCTTGTCGCTGACCTTTATTACAACTGTATGTTCGTGTTTCAGATATCCTGTCTTGTACTTACATTTACCTTTCTTCCGATAAATTTTTGGCGAATGAGAAGAAATTTAAGTTCGGAAACTCCAATCAAGATGATTTTATTGTATTCGTTCCCTACCTGGATGGTTTTCATTTATTACCTGGTCACATTATTTTTTTGCATTTATGTAAGAATTAATATACAAAATTTTGAAAGAGTAATCAAGACGCTTCACAAAAGAAAAAAGATTTGGGAAGAGACATATAAAAACGTTCTTTATCTTTTAGGGTGCATAATTACCTTATTGCTCTTTACTTATTTTTCTTACTTCATAGAGAGGGTTTTTACTTTTCACGACCATGCTTTGCTTGCATTACCTCAGATTTTAGCTATTATATTTTCATTTCTTCAAATACCTTTAACTGTTTTGATATTCTGGGCAAATATGAGCACACTCTCAAGTAGCATGAAACGTCTAGGAAAGAGAAATATTCAAATTATAAAACAAAATTGCGAGTCAATGGGTAAAACTATATGTAACCCCCTGAATATGAAACACAGGCATTCTGAAATATATTTTTTTAAGGTTTCATTGATTAGATTTCAAACATTAACTGAAGAGATGCTCTACTATTTCTCAAAACCTATTTCCATTCTCTTTGCTTACAATATATTCTTTTTTACTTCTCAAATTGTTTCTTTAGCAACTCAGTTCAATTTTACTGACGCTTTGCCAGTGCTTCTATCATCAGTGCCATGCTCTTTTTTAATTCTGGTTGCTTCTGATTTTGTCAAAGATGAGGTAAGTAGCTTTCTTTATGCAAATTAAGAATACAATTATTTTTTAATCTTGGAAGATTTATCAAAAACTTACCATCGTTCAAATATATCTATCTATTTTAAACGGCAGCTTCAGACCTTCATTTTAAAATTAATGATAATTTTGCTTAAAACTCATTTGTTATGCTTTTCAACTGTGAATTTAATTTTTTTTAATATTTATAAAAGGTTTATAAAAATAAGATCGTCTATCAATACGGGCTTGTAAGCTAGAAAATATGATTTTCCTATGAACTTATCGACATCAAATGGCTTTTGAGGATGGTCACCATTATCAAATAATTAATTAATAAGGATTTATTTAAAATAAAGGTTTTTATTCTTACGCTTCAAATACTTTCATCCGATTGACTTTGAAACAAAAGTATAATTTTTAAAACAGATAAAAAATTCAATTAAATGAAAATACATAAAATACAATATAAATTTTTGAATTTAGTAAATGCATAACGCATAACACATTTGAGAGAACTTTTCTATTTTGTGGATGGTTAGAACAGCAATAATAATTAAATGACACTAATAAATTTAGAGTAATTAAAAAAAACATATATTTCTTCATATTTGATTTAGTTTTAATGTTCTTCATTTCAGTTTCTTTCTTTTTAAGTTTACGTAAATTTATAATTTTAATCAGTAAATTCACCATGCCAGGACACTGGAAGGATTGACAGATTGAGAGCTCCTTCCTGATTCGGTGGTTGGTGGTGCATGGCTGTTCTTCCGATAACGAACGAGACTCTACCCTGCTAACTAGTCGGCGGATCGACTCTCGAGATGGGGTTTCCGACCGCTTGGTTTTGTGGGCGGGGGTAACCTAAAGCCGTCGTAGCTCCCGAGGGGGGGTGTCTAAGGCCGCTGCTGGTTTCCGCCTTAGGTAAGTGCGAGGCTGATGATGATAAGGATGGGGGTTGCGTTCCGCGCGAACAGCCTTCCGCGTGAGGTTGCAGCGCATATCGTATCTCACCTCCGTCCGCTCTCAGACTTTGCCTACTGCCTTTTCGGTGGAAGTAGTACGCGGTATATTCTCGCTTTTCGGGGTCGAAGTTGCGGCGGTTTTCTGGATCCCTGTCCTGCCTCGCTCGTCGGGCCTCAACGAGGGGTGTCCGTCGTAATATCTTCTTAGAGGGATCGGCGGCGTCTTGCCGCAAGAGAAAGAGCAATAACAGGTCTGTGATGCCCTTAGATGTTCTGGGCAGCACGCGCGCAACAATGTAGGGATCAACGTGTTTTCACCCTCCAAAAGGACCGGGTAACCGTTTAAGCCCCTACTCGATTGGGATTGGCGATTGTAAGTGTTTCCCATGAACGAGGAATTCCCAGTAAGCGCAAGTCATCAGCTTGCACTGATTACGTCCCTGCCCTTTGTACACCGATTGAATATAACTACCGATTGAATATAACCTATGTAAATGAAAAACTACTTTACGAAATATCGTAAAGTAGTTTTTCATTTACAAAGGGAAGAATTCTTATCTCTGCTGCAAATGAATAAAGTTTCAAATAAAGAATAAGCAAGTTAAAAAATTGAAAATCAGTGTCAACATAGGTAAAGACCGATTTTATTGTCGAAGTATCTTGTCACTGTTTTTAACACATTATTAATAACTTAAAAGTGGATTTCACATTTGTTATATTTGAAAAAAATAGTGTCGAATGTCTTTATGCTTGGGAAAAAATAATTTACCATTGCGCTATCCTAAATTATTGTTCAATCAAGAACAACGAATGCAATTTCCAGAGTATTATAAGTAATTTTGTTTACCTTTTCATTGATGTATCTTTTGTAAACTTGAAACTAAAAAATAAAAGCATTCTCAGGTCTTTAGAATTTTATAAGAAACAACAATCACAGCATCTGTTAAGAACTCTTGTAGAATTCCATAGTTCTTATTGAAGCATCATGAATTTTCTGGTTGTAAAGTTTACTTTTATAGTAGCTTCAGCCGTCAGTTTGAAAAGTTTCAGGATACCCAGAAACAAGCACTATTTGATTGTCTTTATAGCATACCTTACTACAATTGTTTATTAAAACATTTGCACGTATTTCAGATAGTTTGTATTATTATCTTTGTATTTATCTCTCTTCCAGTGATTTTTTCCTAACGAATTTATATTTTGATTCCAAAATCACAATTAAGAAGATTTTATTGCCGGCGTTCCAGATCGGAACGTCTTTCATATATTATCTAATATCAATGTTTAAAACAAGAGTACATATAAAAAGCTTTGAAAGAATTATTAAGAAGCTTCACAAATAAAAGATAATTTCTGATGAAAAAATACAAACGTTATTTATCTTTGCCGTTGTGTAATCCTTTTACTGTTTTTTACTTGTCTCTCCTCTTACTACATCGATTACCTTTTTATTTCCTGAAAGATAATATTTTGTTTTTCCAGCCTTGTGTTATAGTTGATTTGTATTAAAATTTTAAAACTGCTGGTGAATGTTTTGATATTTTAAGCAAATATGAGTAAATTCTCGTGTTATATAAATCATTTTGTGAAACAAATATTCAAATATTGGATCAAAAGTGTTAGTCATTGTGTAATTTCCTGAAGATGTAAGACAGTCTTTGTGAAGAAGCATTTTTTAAAGTTTCTACTATTAGATTTCATGCCTTAAAGGAAGTGCATTCATCTATTACTCAAAAACCATTTCACTTCTTTTTGTTTATTATACTGTAAATTCCTTTTTATTTCTCACATTATTTCCTCAGAGATAAATTTCAGCTTTACTAAATAAAAAATTGTCAGTTATTTTAACAATTTGCTTCTGATTCTGCCAAAGAGAGAGTAAGAACTTAATGAGGTTGATTAACAAAACAAATATTTTTATATTCAAACTCATTTTTTTTGTAAAATTTTAAGTTCCATTTTCTTTAAGAACTAGTCTGTGCTAAAAGTGTATCAGTTAAATAACACCTAAATATTATAAAATAAATGCAAGACTTATGTGCGTTCCAAGGTAAAGATTTATTTTAAAGATCTTAGAGGATTTTTAAGATAAATGTCTGATGAAACAAGATCTTTAAATTCGGCTTAAAGATATTGACGGTCAAAAATTTCAATCTTTAATTTTCCCTGTAGTATATTGAATGGTCAGGTGATATAAACAAATATCGAGGGTTAGTTCACTTTTATTTTCATAAGATCTTTTGTAATAATTACCTTTTGTAAGCCTTGCTCAAATATATATATATATATATATATATATATATATATATATATATATATATAATATATTAGTCTTGCTTCTATGGTATAGGATATATTATATATAAATAATAATATATAATATATAATATATATATATATATAATATTATATAGTATATCTTATATATATATATATATATATATATAGTATATAGTATATATATATATATATATATATTATAATATACTATATATAGTATATATATATATATATATACTATATATATATAATATATATATATATATATATATATATATATATATATATATATATATATATATATATATATATATATATATAAAATCAGTCCAGCTTCTATGGGATGGGAATTTCAACTTGAATAGGAAAAGCAATACTAGATCCCTCCACATATTAAACTTTATTTGAAATCACAACGTTTCGGAAATCGCAATTTCCATCATCAGGTGAATCCACTATAAAATTAAACAATAATAATTTTAAGTATACAAAATTCTATAAAAATTTAAGTAATTTTTCAAATTTAATATAATATATATAGTACGGTATACATTAGAATTAATCCATAATCATATAAAAAGTTCACATATTTACAAGGATGGATCATAATTAGAAGAAATATAAAACGTCGCTTTCCATCAGCAAATAACATAGATTATACAAAATAAAAGCAATTAAATGATTCAAAATTCTGTTTTAATGGGTAACTAAATTAAAATGAAATATTAAAGTATTAACAACATCAGACAAGTCTCAGGCATCTCCAAGTTTCAGATTAACGAATGTAAACAAACAAACTGTGCTGACTGTTTCTAGAGTTAAATTAGCTGTAGTTTAAATGGACCTGAATCACTATTAAGAGAGGGTTTAATGTTGTGAATATATAAAGCTTCCATAATATGCAAGTGGGTTGGTGAATTTGTTTGTGTTAATATATTGAAATTATTGTAATTAAAGGTATGGTCTTGAGTATGTGAATGGTCTCTAATAGGTCTCTAATGGTACGAGTAGAAATGCCTCTGTGCTCGTTTATCCTCACTTGGAATTGGCGCGAGGTGCTGCCAATGTAGTATATAAAGAATTTTTTGAACTCTCGTTCCACACCCAAGCCTATAACGTATTCAGCTTTGAAATGAAGTTTGTATATAAAGTTACCTTTTTATGAACATATTTTCATGAAACTCGTAAGGAATTATCGTCCCTTTTACAGTGCTATTTTCCCCAATTGAACGTTAATTTAGTATTCACAACTTCGTCCATGATCTCTTCATTTTGCAACCATAAGGACTATGTCCCTGCAGCTCTTCGATCCTCAATAATTTATAAATTTACTTGTGATAGCTGTAATGCTATTTACATTGGCAGCACCTCGCGCCAATTTCACGTGAGGATAAACTAGCCGAGAGGCATTTCTACTCGTACCAAAGCTTGGTTGAATTCACCTTCCCATTCCACTATTAGAGACCACTCACATACTCAAGATCATACCTTTAATTACAATAATTTCAATATATTAACACAAACAAATTCAACAGCCAACTTGCATTTTTGGAAGCTTTATATATTCACAACATTAAACCGTCTCTTAATAGTGATTCACACTCATTTAAACTACAGCTAATTTAACTCTAGAAACAGTCAGCACAATTTGTTTGTTTACATTGGTTAATCTGAAACTTGGAGATGTCTGAGACTTGTCTGGTGAGTTTAAGAATTTTTCTGGTGATGTTAATACTTTAATATTCCATTTTAATTTAGTTGCCCATTAATGCAGTATTTTGAATCATTTAATTGCTTTTATTTTGTATAATCTATGTTATTTGCTGATGGAGAGCGACGTTTTATATTTCTTCTAATTATGATCCATCTTTGCAAATATGTGAACTTTTGATTTGATTATGGATTAATTCTAATGTATACAGTACTATATATATTATATTTAAATAATTACTTAAAATTTTATAGAATTTTGTATACTTAAAATTATTATTGTTTTATTTTATAGTGTATTCACCTGATGATGGAAATTGTGGTTTCCGAAACGTTGTGATTTCAAATAAAGTTCAATATGTGGAGGGCCCTAGTATTTCTTTTCCTGTTCAAGTATATATATATAAATATATATATATATATATATATATATATATATATATATATATATATATATATATATATATATATATATATATATATATATATATATATATATATATTATGTATATATATATATATATATTATATATATATATGTATAATATAGATATATATATATATATATATATATATATATATATATATATATATTAATAGTATAATATATATATATATATATAATATATGTATATATATATATATATATATATATATATATATATATATATATATATATATATATAGTTTATAAATAGTTTTGTTTTTCCCATATGCTTTTATTTTCCACTTATTTTTCCAGTATTAACATAGTTAATCGAGTGATTGAATTAATTAATTATCTGATAAATTAGATAATGCATATATTTACAGATGTTTATATACCCCATTTATGGCCCTTTCTGGGGAAGGTCTCACAAAATTGTCTTTGTTGGAAACTTTCTGTAATTGCTGCGATATTTTAACTGTTTTCTCCAATATTTGCGATCCGTTAAAACTGTCAACGCATGAAATGTAAATTTGAAATAAATATACGAAAATTTTTTATCCTTATTTTAGTTTTTACATATCTTAATTTATTTTTCAAGCATTCAATTTTTTTTAAAATTCGTTATAGATAATATTAATCAATAAATACATTATCTGTTTCAAATGAAAAATTCCTCTCTAAATTGATGAGAATTCTTATTTTTGTTGTGAACGTAACAATGTTTCACTTAAAGAATAGGTATTGATTAATTTGGTAATCTTGTTGAAGTATTTCAGCTATAACTAACAATAATTTAACTTATTGGTAATTTCACAATATTCATAACATTAAGGCAAAATACGAGTAGTTTAATTTATTTAAGTAATATACAAGCAATTTTATTAAATTGTCTGCACTTGAGAAAGAAATTATTTACCATCGCATTCAACAAAGTTGATGGTTAATCATGACAAATTATTTATATAATTTCAAGGGTATTGCGAGTACCTTTATGCGTTTATTATTGATGTATCTTTTGAGCTCTTAAAAATATTAACAAAACATTTTGGGTTTTAGTGATTCATAAGAAACAAAGTCGGAAGCTACATTCGACGACACTTTTTTTGAATTTATTTTTCCCTTTTAAACATTATGAATTATCTGCCTTTGAATTTTACTTTGATTGTCGCTTCAGTCATCAGCATGAGATGTTTCAAGATATCTAGAATCAAGCATTCTTTGATTGCCCTTACTGCAGACCTTTACTACAATTGTATGTTCGTGTTTAAAGTGGTTTGTCTTATTTTTTCATTTATATTTCTTCCGGTAATTTTTCGTCAAATAAGAAATTATTTCAGCTCCGACATTCCGATCAGGAAGATTATTTGGCATTCGTTCCCTATTTGGATATCTGTCATCTATTATCTTAATTCCTCATATATTTCCATTTATGCAAGGATATATTTGAAAAACTTTGAAAGAATTATGAAAAAGCTTTGCAAAGGAGAGAGGATTTGGGATAGGACATATGAAAATGTTCTTTATATTTGCTCTTGTATAATTCTTTTACTGTTCTTCACATATGTTTATGTTTCCCTTACGAAGCAAATTTTTACTATAAATGGCATCATTTTGTCTTTACTACCTCATGCTTTAGTTACTTTTTACTCATATATCGAAATGTCGGCAATCGTTTTGATTTTTTGGGCAAATATTGGTAAACTCTTGAGGGACTTTAAATGCTTAGAAAAGAGAAGTATTCAAATCCTACAGCAAAAGTGTGGACAATTGTGTAATCAAAAGTGCGCCTTTCTGAACAAGAGGCGCGGTCATCCGGAAATAAGTCTTCTTAAAGCTTCTTTAATAAACTTTTATAAATTAACGGAAGAGACAATATACTATTTCTCAAAACCTATTTCACTTTTTTTTGCTTTGAATATATTAATATCTACTTCTCAAATTGTAAAATCAGCAACTGAGATGAACTTTACTGAAACTATGTCTGTATTTCTATTAACAATGCCGTGCACTTTTATAATTCTGCTTGTTTCTGATTCTTTAAGAGAGGAGGTAAGTTGTATTCTTATATAAAATAAAAACTAAAAATTTTGTTTAAAATTCATATTTGAACCGGTTTCTTAAAA
>JABUQX010048412.1:35000-37500 GCA_015478945.1 Trachelipus rathkii
AAACAAAACGTTTGCTTCCTTAATTTACGGGATTCGCACCTTTGGATAATGGGCAGTTACATAGGCAGGATTTTTTTCGGGGGGAGGGAGAGGGCTGAAATTCTGTCGCTCTCCTTGGCTGTATTCTGCTGCTACCCCTCATCCCGGATGATAAAAGCTGATGTTTTAAGGGAAAAATTGAGATTCTTTAGATTTCCCTTTGAGTTTGCATGTGAGATGTAATGTACGAGAGAGAACTGAAAGATATGTTAAGAGAATTGGGAAAGATTGAAAAGATTTCAGCTTTTCATAAATTTAATTATTATTATAAGAATATAAAAGATCATAAAAATTTATTTTATCAATATTTCAACGTTATTGACAAAACAAAATCTTTATGATCTTTTATATTCTTATAATAATAATTTTAAATTGATGCAAAGCTGAAATCTTTTCAATCTTTTCTATCCTTTTCTTTAAGAACTTAAAATTAATCTCTCTTTTTTTTTTTTTTTTTTTTTAAATTTTAGCGTTCTTAAAAAAAACCGTTATATGTTACGTAATCAGAATACTGTTGTAGGAATGGAATAGTAGGAAAACAATAATTATCAACAAAATAGTTTTAATTTCTAATTAAGCTTTACAGAAGAAGCTGCAAACTTTGTCGTGCATTCTCAGATCCAGCAAAATGGTCGATGACTTGATCGTTGGTGATTTCTAAAGCTAAGTTTATATGAATAAAGAGTAAAGGAATTCCTTTCCGCTTATTTTCACTTGTTGTGTTCCTCAAATACGTTTTAACAAATTTCAGTTTTGAAAAGCTTCGTTCAACTAAAGTTGTAGAAACAGGAAATATAGCAAGTATTTTCAACAGTATGTTTATACTTGAGAACAAGTTTTCGACGCCTTTGCCTAGCCTGGCGAGGGCTTTTATGGGTTTTTCTTAAGAGCCTTCCGACTTTTGCACCATAATATCCACTCTCCCAGGAAGACTTTGTAAGAAGCAATTTTAGTCGTCTCTGTAGAATTCGAATGTTGATTGAACTTTGTCAAATGAAACGTCACAGTTGACTAAAGGCACCAAAGAGATGACACGGTGTAATGATGACTTAAAACTCTTTCATCTTGGGAAATCATGTATAAACATTGTATAAAAACTGTTAGTCAATAAATAGTACGTCTCCGGGTCTGTAGAAGATGGATTGGGCCAATATCTCTGGATATTAACTGTTCTTGGTGCTGTTATTTCAATATTTATATGAGCTACCAGTTTCAACGAAGATTTGAACATTTCGTGAAACTCGGAATCAGCATTTTCTCTTAAATGATGAATTGTTTTTCTTTTATTATTTACTTATTCAATTGCACTACATAGATCGATGCTTTTAGTTTGAAGGTATTTTGTAGATTGTGGGCAATCCAAACAATTTTGAAGTTACAACCAGAGCTGTAATAAATGATGGCGTTCCTATACTATTTAAAATTAACAATGGTCATTTTGAATGTTCACCTGGCAATTGACTAACATGTTCCAGAGCTGCTACTATTGTTATAAGCATTTCTTTAGAAAGAAACACAGCTTCATGCTTATCGCACCATCTTGTTTCACAGAGTATTTTTCATTCTCGTATTCTCAAAATTATATTTCAATTCATTAATTTTTGCTCCAAAACGGAGGTCCGCTTTTCACTGGCTCGAAAAAATGTGCATATCTCTGATATTACATCCAGCGCATTTCTTACAACCTGAAATTTAAATGTATCAGAGATGCATAAATTTAAGCAATGGATTACATAGTGAGTGTACAACTGTACATGCTTTGGGAATGGATTTCTTAAAAATAGCTCATGGACGAGGCTCCATCATATATATATATATATATATATATATATATATATATATATATATCTATATATTATACATATATATCATATATATATATATAATATATATAATATATACTATATACTGCTTAAGTTTTATTCTATTAAGTATATATCTATATCTAGGTATTTAATTATATAATCCTTTACTAATATATATATATTATATACCATACAACCTTCTCAACAAGCAGTTGTGACTTGTCTGCTGCAGTTTGCCATTCCATCTACCTCACCTCGCCTCCTACCCTCCCATGTACCACCCTCTTTCATCCTCCATCTGTCATTTCTTCTTCCAGCTCGTCTCTTTCCATAAACAGTTGCTTACACGCACACGCACATTTTCTGCCACTTTCTTTATTATCCTCTTTAATAATATTGAGAGAGGCATTAATCATTAGCTCAATCGTTGGTCACTGTGTAAAACCCTGCTTAACAACGGCGATGCATATGGTTTGAAACACCAAGGTAGAAATTGAGGCATAGATTTCTTTGTGATTATTATTAAATTGCGAGTGCGCGATAGGTGATTGACAACCTTTCTTTAGGGTAGTATTTATTCTATCAAAATTGGGCTGTCTTATAGCTCATCGTGGTCTAGTGGAAAAATGCTTTCTTAACAACGAGAAAGCTCAGGT
>JABUQX010048412.1:45000-54663 GCA_015478945.1 Trachelipus rathkii
CATTAGGGGAGAGTCGGGAGACCAAGTTATGACTAAGGTGGTCCGAGTCACCCTGCCGCCCGACGCTAATAGCTATAACTATATAAAGAAAGTAAAAAAAAATGTTCAAAATAAAAAAAAAATTTCAAAAAAGATTGTGTGGCACATTCTTTTTGCACATCAGCGGGTTTTTTTTGTATATAGTAAAGGTATATGCACTAGTGCTCCAGCGGTATTTTCTGAAAAAAATTGGAAGTAGAAACTGACAATTTTACAAAACGTAGCTATATTATAGCTATATATATAATAAATCATGTAATATATATAATATATATACTGTATATATATAATAATATATAATATGAATTGTATTATATATATATATATATATATATTAATTATAGTATATATTTAATAATAATAATATAATATATACCTATACTATAATATATATATATATATAGTACTTATAATATATTATATATATTATATAATATATATATGGTAA
The DNA here is from genome assembly GCA_015478945.1 of Trachelipus rathkii. Classification (NCBI taxonomy): domain Eukaryota; kingdom Metazoa; phylum Arthropoda; class Malacostraca; order Isopoda; family Trachelipodidae; genus Trachelipus; species Trachelipus rathkii. The sequence continues at coordinate 45,488 of JABUQX010048412.1, forward strand.
TAGTTTAGCCGAGGTGAAAAAACTTCACGTAACTATTGTATTAAAACTATAAAATAAAAACTTAGGCTTGTAATGGCATCACAAAGAATTCTTAGGAAAATTTCTGTATACCGATAGGCGAGTTTATTATAAATGCATAATTTAATATAAAATAATGAAAATTAGGCTCCGAAATAAAAATCTATAATTTTCGCGTTTTTGTTTGGATAGCAATATCGATGTTTGTTTTTTATTTTTCCGATTATTTATATATCAATAATAATAATTTCTTTCGATATTTTTTTTTTTACGTTATGCAACGATTCAATTGTGAACCATAGTACATTTATACTGTGATTGAATAAGCCAAACATAGATTAATTAAAATAAAAGTAAAAAGATTGTAAATAATTATTTTTCGTACGATAGAATATAAAAAATAAAAAATAATTGGCTCTAAATATAATATATATTATATATATTATATTATATATATTATACTATATATATATGATATATAATATATATATATATATATATATACTATATTATAAATTCAAGCGAGAGAGAATGTAGAGAGAGAGAGTAGAGATGTGATTGAGACGTGATATAGTATAGAGAAAGAGAGAGGAGAGGTTAGGGCAATAACGCCACATATATAAATCGATCTACGTAAACGTAAACTTTTATGACAACGTACGTATGTCCATAAAGGTTAGGCAGGTCCTATCGGCAATATATATATATACAGTTAATTATATATATATATATATATATATATATATAGTTAATATATATAGTAATATATATATATACTAGTGATATATATATATATAAATATGATATATATAATAATATATATATATATATATAGAGGCATATATGGCATTACTATATGTTATGTACCGTAGTCCGTAACTCGTCAAGTATAAATTTATATGCAAGCTCCGCATGACGTATACTCAACACGTCGGATTGTTCGTGTTACGTAAACTGTGACGTCATGACTATTTTATAAAAATATATAGCTATATATTATATATTATATATAATATATATATAACATATATATATATATATATATATTATAATAGTAATATATAATATATATATTCTATACTATATATATATATATGGCACGGCCCAATAGGGGGGCTCGAGCCGACGGGCGGAAAATGGGGGACGTTTTCCATACCCCGTATGGGGAGGCGGCTGGAGAACACCGCCACAGACACGCGCAAATACCAAAGGCGGGGGTTCCGGAGACCCTCCGCGGAGGTGGGGGAAATAGTCGCTACCCTGCCGTTCCCACAAAGACAAGGCCGAGAGTAACGCACGCGACTCCTGCCATCAGAGGCGGTCTAACCTTTGGGTAGCGCATTAGTTAAACATTCTTTTTTAAAAAAACTAATGTGTACCCCAAGGGTAGATCGCTCCAAATTGGCAGGAGTCAGGGTCTCTGCGTTAATAGAAAAAAAAATGCAACATCAACGTAAGGAATTTCTTTCTTTTAATTCTGTAAGGTTCTTATTTCCCTAGATAAAATATTTTTATTCTATATTTTATCAACGACAGAATTAGGGAGCATTTTTTAGCGTTTGGTGAGCATTTATTTTACGATTTTGGGCTAAGGTTGGACGAAAACGCACGAAAAACTAGAAGGCATTTTTAGTAACAAAATGCAAAAACAGAACACAGTTTAAAATAAATAATTGATAATAACGATATAACAATTATAATATGCGATAATTATATAAATATCGATGTATGCGATTGTTGAAACATTTCAACGCATACATTCTTCATCCTACTGACACGAACGAAAAAGGCAAAAAGTTACGTTTCTCACTAGCGTTTTTTTTTCATATTTTTATTGAAAATATATATTTAAAATTATACGAATTTTTATAATTTTAGACTTCAGGAGAATTTTTTGATCCATTTTGTAAATTATAAGTTTATAGTTTTTAATACAATAGTTACGTAAATGTTTATTCACCTCGGCTAAACTATTACCAATAATATATATATAATAATATATATATATAATATATATATATATATATATATATTACTGTAAATATAATAATAATAATATATAATAATATATAATATAAGTATTATATATAATATATATATTTTGAAAGGCTATAGCTTTTTTTCCCCTAAGGGCATAGTCATTTTCATTTCATTTATTCATCGTTATATTTTTATAAAAATAGGTGATGCCGAGGTTCTGCTCTGCTATTACCAGATATTATAAAAATGAAAACATAAATAAATAAAACTATAAAATAAACAAAAACACTAAATAGATACACAAAATAAAATAGGTCTAGGAATGTTCCTCGAATATGCTTATTTTAACCATCTACATGCACTTTCCTAAAAATCCTATTAAATTGTTTAAAAATTTAAAAAGCTAATATACAACTAATGAGATTTGGATTTCAATGAGATTATTTAATATTTATATATTCTTCGTGCAATGCACCAATGTAGTCTTTGTTGTCATAATAAATGACATGGATTAAAACATTTGAATTCTTATTCAACCCTGTTGATAATTAAGACGTTTTCGGTTTGTGCCAAAAAAATGCTTAAGTTTGCGTTTCTTTTTTTCAAACTTATTGCAAAATCGTAAAAAAAATGCTCATCAAACATAAGGAATTTCCTTAATTCTGTAAAGTTGCTATTTTAAACATAATTTAATTTTATATTACACAGAATTAGGGAAATTCTTTACGTTTAGTGACCATTTTTTTTTACGATTTTGCCCTGTTTGACAAAAACGAACGAAAACTTAAGCATTTTTTTAGCACAAATGCAAAAACGAAAACGGCTTTACAAAATAGATGATATAAGTTTTTCGCTCCCATGAAGGGTTTTTACTATAAAAATTATTATATACTATAAAAACTATTATATACTTCCATATATATATCTTCTATTTTGCTCATTTTAATATTATTTATTGATTATTACATTAGTTTTAGGAATAATAAAAACTATTAGCTATATACAGTATCTTTTATTTATTAGTTTTAGCGGAATTTATATTTTTGTCTACATGTGGTAATCCATTTTTCAACTAGAAAATTTCCAACTAAAAAACACAATGTCTTGCGACAACTGTGGACTCGCTTTAAATTCAAAAACCGTCCTATTTAGTCGTGCTTCTGAAATCAAAATTTTAATCAAAATCATGTAAGTTTTGTTCATCCCAAGGTCATGTGATGACCAATTGCAATGTTTATCAAAACATTCAATTTTAAAATGTACATTTTTTATTTCACAAGAATACATAAAGCTAACTGAGTTAAGAATTAAAAGATGTATGAATAACAAAGCTATGCACGCAAAATGTCAGTACTAAGAACATACTGAGAGATCAGTGTCCTGGACTTGAGGAGAAACTTTGCTTTCAGTTGCCAAGTTTGCAATAAAAAGAAGTCAATATTACAGCTCTTTGTAAGCAAAGGAAAAGTTCCACCCTCACAAATGTATGTCTTAGCTTTAGCCAGAGTACTAACAATTTATATTTGTTACCGATCAATTACATATAGGATTGGGTAGAGGTAGAAAGTTTCGGCTTCAGTTACGATGCCCTAGTCGGACTGTGGCTCAACAGAGTATCGTGTTACCAAGCGCAGTTTTGAAAGAGACTGTTCTTAGACTGTATATATGGAACGCGGTCTTGTTCACGCCTCCTCTTTGGTTGATGAGGATCTTCAACTTAAGTTATGAGATTAAGTTCGTAGATCAGGCTCTAATTAATTTGAGAAATAAATGTCTTACAAATTAGCTGATTCTGGCTATAAAGAGTCTAAATAACTCATTATTTTTTTTTCGACTTGGATGCCACTTAATTGGCAATTGATTTATAGAAGTATTTCCCTCACTAGAATTGATTAATGTATGAGTGGTGATCTGCTTTTATAGTTAAGAGATGGTTCTATTATTTCATTTGGAAATATTACTAAATTTATATACAATAATCAAATAGAGTTTTTCAAATCCACTGCCATACAGTTGTTCAAGAATCATAAATCATATTCAAATCAAAATCATAAATCAAAAAATCAATTGGCAGTGTTAAACCATACTTTGGTTAATGCAGTCTTAAACATTGTACATTTTATTTTAATCCTTTAGGCCCATATGCCTAAAGCTATTCAGAGGTAGAAGGCAAGGATTAAAAAACATGTTCAAATTAGAGTCCTTAGGTATAGAAGGTATGCATAATAATAAATCTGAAGATGATTTGAAACAGATTGAAAATTTCAAAGGTAGTATAAGAGTTCAAAGACGGAAAATATCATATAGATCTTCCATGGATTGAAGATAAACTTCCCTTGTTGCCATCAAACTATAACATTGCTCTTTCAGTACTTAATAAGAGTTCATGAAAATTTAGAAAGAAGGATTTAGATAAAGCCTATGATGATGTCTTTCAGGCAACAGTTAGCTATGGTTATTATTGAAGAGTTTCAGTAGTATCTCCTCTGGTATAAAAATTATATTGGAGCTCCTCAGCAGACCTGGTTATCAAAACTGATGAATAAAACAAGTATCACAAAGGTCTAGGCTGTGTTTAAAACATGTTCTGCTTATGCCTCATGTAAAACATAACTCTTTACGCTATCTCTAAATGAGGCAGCGCTAATACTGACCAGATTGCTTTATGTCTTCCCTATTAGGACATTTATTTCGGTTCAGATCAAATCAGTTTTGTAATACCATCCACCCATTAACTCCTTACCTTTCTCAAGTTAAGTTAAAATCTATTGAAGACCGCAATCGCTTTTGCTTTTTTTGAAAAAGTAATGATCAGTTAAAGGCTTATCGATACTCATTGTTTTTGGTTTAACATCCTCACCTTTCATCCTCATTTATATCACAAGCATCATGCTCAGTCATATGAGAATGATGCATGTACTCAGATCCTGTTAAACAATTTTTTTGTAGATAATTTAATTATTAGTGGCAATGATCTACAGCATTTAAAGGAATTTTATCATGAATGCAACAAAAGAATGGAAGATGGTGGTTTCCATCTTAGAAGTTGGGACTCTAATAATTATCAATTGAAGAGCCTGTTTAAGGAAGAAGAGGTAGACTGCAACATCAAGAATCAGAAGATAAAGTTCTTGAATATCTTTTAATCCTTTTACAGATAAGTTAAAACTAGCAAAATTTTCAGTAAATGCTGATGCAAATACCAAAAGATTGTTGTTATCTGCTGTGTCCAAAGGTTTTTTGATCCTTTAAATATCCTTTTACCTGTAACTTTAAGAAGAGGTCGGCTTTTAATTAGGAAATTATGGCAATTAGGTCTGCACATTGGGATGAAAAGGTCGCCTGCCGATGTTTTAGTTTCCTGGTATTCTCTATGTGCAGATTAAATAAATTACATAATATTGAAAAATTGAAGGTGTGCTTTCTCACCTTATTCTACCTCAAACTCTTTATTTGTATTTTGTGATGCTTCATCCTCTTGTTATGGTTTTGAGCAGTTTATAGAGTATCAGGTCATAGGTTCTAAATTAATATCTCAAAGGCCAAGGGATGCCCTCTCAAATGCTAGGCTTTTGGCCCTCTTAGAAGTTGTTATCTTGTTTTTATTTTCAAGTGTATCAAAGCAATATTAATATATTTTATTATATTATAAATGTTCAAAAACATATGACAGTCGGATTGTTCAAAATAAATAGTTCTTTACATGGCTCCTGTCTGGAAGAGCAAAAAATAAAATTTTTTTTGATAATAATAGGCTCAAGAAAATTTATCAAATCAAAAATCAAGTGGAGCTAGAGTACAATGTATCCATATTTCTTATGCTTACATCAATACAGCTGAAAACCCAGCAGATCTGATTATCAGAGGTGTGATACTTACTTCTAACTTTTCTTTCAAATATGCCATTGTGGCTTAAATGGCGTCCTTACTTGGATTCTTCTAGACAATCTCAATGGCCTATTAAAATGTTTGTCTGAGCCATAGGAAACGACTTTACAATGTTAACACATCTTGTGGTTGTTTCTCAGTACGTTGTTACCAATAATTAAAGAATTACTACAAGTTGTGCATAGGCTTTTATAAGTAACTTCAAAAATATTTCAATTCATTAGCAGAGTAAAGTGCTGGAATAGATTGTGAGATCATAAAAAAAAGAAAGCCTCGAACATCTATAGTTGAAGATAATGGCAGCGCATGTTTTTCTAAAAGGAAAGATATTATTCTCCAAAATCCTAAAAAAGGATGAAATTCCAACTGCTGGTACAATCAACTTAACTTATTCAATAAGATGATAAAGGCACGGCTAATCCGATCCAAAAGGGAGAATGGCCTAAGACACTTTTATATATATGAGATGTGATAAATCCAATTTCTCTTGGCAAGGATCACATCATCTCACAAGATTAATCATAAGAGACTTTCATTCTAGATGTCAACACTTGGGTGTACACAAACCACCATCAATTTCATCAGAGCTTATGGCTTCTGGATTACCAAGGCCTGGCAGGCTGTAAAGAATGTTTTGTCATACTGTGTCAGAGTGTATAGTATGCAAAAGATTTAACATTTTATTTATGTATACTCGCCTTTAAATGATCCAAAAATGACTAAATCTCGCTCATGCATAGAGTTAATTTTGGTGCGTCCTTTTGATCGAATAGCTGGCGTGGACTTACAAGGGCACTCGTTTTAAAAAAGATTAATGATATAAGGAATTTCAACGAATAGGTTCCAATTATTCAATGTTATCGTATTAATTTAGTGGGGCATATTCATGTTGATGTCCTTCTAGATATGTCCACTGAATCCTTTTACTTTCATTCCAACGTTTCACAAATATATAAGGCATCCCGTCCCCAATTTGTACTCAGATAAGGCCAGGAAATTTCAAACAAGGTGGAAATATAGCTGTTAGAATCTTTGTCTTCAATATGTTCTCTGCGAAACATATGCGTATGCATAACAAAAAACATTACAAAATTCGCAATCTATTCGCAGTTGGATGGGATCAGTTTTGAGGAGAATTATGATACGAACAGTTAAGGATGTCTCTATAAAACTATAGGTAAAGCAACCTTAAATTAGTTTCAACTGTTAACAGCTATTTCAAATATTACCAATGATTATCATCAGAACGCTTAACCAATATAGATGCATCAGATAATGATTTGGAAATTATTGACCAAATTCCTTTTTGAAGCCTTATGCATATCAAACATCATATTCATGAAGTTTGTCCACCCCAATATGGAAAAAACTTTCTCCCTCACAACAAGACTAGCCATAACTCTAACTGCTCAAGGGTAGAGTTTTGGAGACTTTCAGGGAATTATAGTATGCAATGCTATTACAAAAAAAAAAAAAAAATTTGGCGCCACTTAGTAGAAGTCTCTATCAGTCAGAGTGGACCCAGCAGAATTAAAGGTGGGAGATATAAGTTCTGTATCACACTACACCTAAACAAGCCATAGACCCTTGCGGCTTTGGCAGAGGTTCTGTGAAGTCATTTTGGTAGATGACAATAAAGATTCAGAGAGTGTGTTAAATTAAAAGGGGAGATGACAAATCGCTGTCAACTATTCTATTGTCATCTGCTACGCCATAATGGAGTTATCTATGAGCCCGCCACATCTGTCTCCACGTGGAAGAACTGATGCTAGAAGCAAGCAAGTGATCTCTCCAATTTCAGATGGTGGCAATACATGAAAATCAGATGCAAGTTGATCGGCCAACTCAATCAAATTCAGTTAATTCAGTAATACTGCTATTGTAGATAGTACAACGCTCACTCATGGTAATAAATTGCCCCTCAAACTTGACTCTCAACAAAAATCAATTTCTCAGTGCTCAATCAGTCAAGAAAGACGAGCTATTAGGACAGGCCTGCTGTCAAGTGTCAAGAATTCCTTGACAGGAAGAAATTATCTGATTTGTAAAAAAATTTATAGATTCTTTTAATTAGCAATGGTACCACTCCCGACTCTGAACCTGGAGATATGGATATAAAAAACTATTACTACCTACTACCTAAGATAATCTATCTAATTTGCTCATTTTATATTTTATTTTAGGATATAGTATTTTATTTAGGATATAAAAACTATTAGCTATATAGCTACAGTATTATTAGTTTTGGCGGAATTTATATTTTTGTCTAATCATGTGGTATGCGCATTTCACTAATGCGACGCGCGAAAAATAAACACCAATGTCTTGCGAGCACTGTGACTGCGCTTTTAAATTTCAAAACAGTCCTATTGTCGTGCTTCCTGAAATCAAATTTTATATCAAAATGTAAAGAGTTAGTAGTTAATTGTAATTTTCCCTTTACTTCACTTTATCAACCTACCTGCTATTCTCTACCATCGCTACTCAGCCTTACAAATTTAACCTATATACAGTTAGTTAGTTATAATTTAATAAAGCCAAAAATTCCGAGTTATCTTAATTCAGTTCCCAGAGCTTCTGCAGTATCGCAAAAAAGTCTTTTGAATAACCAACAAACTCAAGGGTAAGGCTTATGTAGTTTACACAAATTGTATTTAATATATTAATTTTTTTTAGTTCTTATATATACTTCTACATATATAATCCTCTTCTATTTAGTTTTTTAGGATATAAAAACATTAGCTTTATTTCCTTATACCCGGTAGCGGTATCTTCTATTTATTAGTTTAGCGGAATTTATATTTGTCTCCATTGGGGATAATTGCAAGAATTCACTAAAAAATTACAATAAGGTTTTACTTCTGATTCAGTAGCGGTCATAGTTTGTCGTGCTTGTGAAAATCAAAATTTTAATAATAAAAAATGTAAATTGTCTAATTCTTAATTTCTTTCAAATATTTTTTACTAATAACGCTATCTCTATTCTCTTTAGCCTTCTATGCGTCCCAATCAATTTAACCCTAACTAAGTTTAAATAGTACTAGTTACAAAGCGCACAAGGGTTTTTTTTGCTAGAATTAATAATTAGGGCTATCAAGAACTTATTCAAAGAGCATAATTCTTTGAAAACAACAAATTCAGGTAAGGCTGATTTAGATACACAATTGATTTATTTATATTATTAATTATTTTGTCATTAATAACTTTCAATAGAATTTTGTTCATTAATTTAATCTGCTTTAGATTAAATTTTCGTCAATTGTGTAATCTATATTGGTCCCAACGAACGG
>JABUQX010048413.1:0-25000 GCA_015478945.1 Trachelipus rathkii
TTAAACATAGTTAATACTAAACTCCGCTAAATAAAACTATATTAAGTAATAATATAATAAATAAGAGATTAATATACGAATCTTCATATAGAATACAATTATCTGGTAATATTAGAGGCACATACAACTAATTACAGCAGATAATAATAATATATGATACAATAAATATAATAATATATATATATATATATATTAAATAAATAATAGATATGTAAATATAATAATTAATATATAGACTAATATTAAATAAAATAATAATTAAGTAATAATATAATATTATAAATATATATAATTATAACTTTATTATATAATTAATATATAAATTAATTATTAATATAAATAATAGTGTTAATTATAGAAATCATAATTATATATATATTTATAGAATAATATAATGAATTAAATAATTATATATTTATATTAAATATATATTATTATTATTTAATAAATTATCTATATATATATATTAATATTATATATATATAAATATATAATTTAATTATATATATTATATAATATATATATTATATCTATATATGAATATAAATATATAAAATTATAAATATAAATAATTATATATATATAATATATTTATATATCTTATTAATATATATATTAAATCAATATACATATAATATATACTTATATATTATAATATTAATATCACAGAAATTAATATTATAATATATTAAGAAATATATTAAATAAATAATAAAAATATATAAATATATATATATTATTTTTATATATAGTTATAATAATATAATTATTAAAATATAAAAATATTGTATTAAATAAGAAGTAATATGTCTATTCTTAATATCATAATACTTTACATTTTAATATATAGCATATATATATAATTTATATAAACTATAAATAATATATTAATATATATATATAAAATATATATAATTAATATGATTATAGTATAAATAGAGTGGTAAATACTGTACGTGAGACCAATCATGAGATCTTATGTTATCTTCGTTAACGTTCTTATTCCAACATTCTACTCACTAATTATATATATAATATATGATACGTTATAATTTAAATTTTAATAATTTTGAGTAATTATTTTATTACTAATTTTACACAAATTATATATATTTATTTAATGAAATTTTATGTACTACTATTATTATAACAGTAGCTAAATTTTTAAACGCTAATAAATTGATTATCCAGTGTAAATTTTTTAACAAATTAGTGCTTTATATTACATACACAGAACATATATTTGTGCACTATTTTAGCCTACATAATTATATTTTAGCTACTTATTTAGCCGTGAGTGTTTTGATTACCATAATTATACATGAGTTAAAGAATCTCACCAAACCGTAAGTAGATTTGTGAGGGGAGGATTCCCTCATTAGCAATTCACATCACGTCTCAGAGTAAATAGATCAAAACTTGAAATATTATTATAGATAAAGTAAAAGTTTATGGAAATTCACAGTCATTATAATTCGGCACTCGACTTATGTGAAATTATTCCATCATTTCATTATTAAGAACATATTTGATCACAGTTTGTTACCGTTAACATCAATAAACCTATATAAGAAGAATATTTAATTAATAGGTTGAGAGTGATAAGTAAACGAATATATTAATGATGACTGGAACGGTCGATTTCGAGAGGTTAAGTATTTAGTCAACATAAATTCGAGGCGTGAGTCTACCTCTCAAGAGGTGATATCTAGTGGATTTTAAATGTGTGTTAACAATTGATTTAGGTAGATTAACATATTTTCGATGTTATACCATAATCCGATATCATCTAGTGTATCGATTAACCACTACCATAATTAGTAGATTAGGTTATTTATATATAAGCATTCAGTCTTCAACGTAGTCTGGTTAGTGCATTTAGCACTAAATAATATATATATACGAAAGAGTAAAAATTAAAATTAATAGATGTAATTGAAGGTCGAGATGTTTCCGATTGATTATGTTCGGATGAGGTGTATTTGTTATCCCTTAAATCGCAATATATTATAATAGTGCATAATAGACCACATTTGGTAAATCGACTCTGAGTGAGTCTTTACTAACTGAGATTAGAGCTTGAGATGATACAATAGTGACAACGTGTTTTGATTTGAGATAAAGTTTTTAGATTTTTTCATGTTAATTTTCATATATCTGATTATTTATATAATATTGAATATATCGCAGCTTAAATAGTGCGTCTCGTGAGTCCGACATACTCACTACACGATACAACACACCACAACACAACATCACAACACACTAACTACAGTGACCACCTCTTTTATTCAGATTAGACTCCGAATTTATACATTGAAGACAGAGGACAAACTTGTGGAAAGGATTGTAAATCTTATTATAACCTATAGGACACTGTACAGATCAACTTAATTGTGGATTTAGATAATTTAAAGATCACACTTTAGTAAAGTTCATCTGCATTCTATCTTAGTTATGAATGATATCCCTTAAAATATTCTTTTAAACAGCGCACATCTATACAATATTACGTTCTGCAAAAAACACATATTTAAAGGTCACACAACACTGTCAGCTGCTAAAGATGTGTTATAGTATTAAATAGGAAGGTAAAGTTATATGATTGACGTTATTCATCATTCAGAGAGTGTGTGAAGACTCAATATATTTTTGACTGTAAACATCTTAGTAGCGTCAACCAAAATCACTCTATAATAAGGATGCTCTTTGATCTCATAAATAATTCGACATAATGCAAAAATTGTGAATAAAAATGATTCCAAATTAAGTACAATATTAAGTACACTTGGAGACGGAGATTCGAGAAGCAGGAGTCTGAGACGAGTTCGAGGAGTTCAGATTCTTAGCGTGGATTCGAGAGTCACATTTTAAGGGTAAACAGGTTTTCAGTCTAATCAAGGTACCGAGAGGTGGAGTGTGACTCTCCCAGTGTAAACTATGTGAAAAATTGATAATAATATCGCATGATGCAAAAATCAGAAGAAGAAATAGAAATAGAAATAGGAAGAAAGATAAAAAGGAAGAAAGAATAGGAAGAAAATAAGAGAGAATCTCAATAAAGTTCAGTGTTAAATAAGAAGTGAATTCAGATTTGGCATTTTAGGATGCAGAGTTAGAGTGGAAGCCACTGCGTGTGCCGAGTTTAAATATACTTTAATGTATGCCACAATTGTTATGTGATCCTATTTATATATATAAGTAAGTTATTTAATAAGTCGTAAGAACCGAATATAATGATTAGTTACAATATATCTACTCAGTATATAGGGTCTAGGACCTATTATCACATATTAGGACAGTCAACATAGGGTTGAAAAGAAGTACGCACTTATAAGTACCTGACATGATGAAATTCCTCATATCAATATTAAGTAAGGTCATCCGGGACATAGATAAGAAGATAACATAATAGGATTGTTTGAGAAAAGAATGAATATAGATACTAGTGAGAGTCCTGACTCAGAGGATAGGACTGTAAACAGCATGCAAACCGGTGCGGGCTTCCAGTGCGTAAGGATTGAGATATATTATTATAAATATTTTGAAAGTGAAATGAAATTCACACTAGATTGTGAGTTGTCATTTTATATCATTATTTATTCGGTATCTGTAGAATTTCGTAAAATATATATACTAATGTGAGATTTTACACGATTAAAATAATATAAAAAATAAATAAATTATAATATATAATAATAAATAATAAATATAATAAAACATATCATATTGCTTTTTGTATTAAGTAACGTAAAAATGTAACCGTTTATACATAATACCTACTAAAAAGCAAAGTAAACCACTAAAATCAAACCAACTATCCAACCTCCCTCCTGACCAATCATGATCTTAATCAATTACAACTATTATTGATTATAAAGATGCAATCGAAAAAGTATAATGAATTAACTGTAATACGAGTGATTTATACATTACATATAATCGAGTTGATGTGTCGTAATAGATAATTAACGAGTAAGCTGCACTTGATCGACCTCAGATGCCTCGCCTTCAACTTCGTCAGATATTGTTTTGTGTAGGACTAGGGCTGTGAATCTATTGATAATTGAACTATCGGTATGTGTGCAAGGTTTCAGAGACTTTACGCGTGTAGTATGTCGCATTCTATGTTTTGGGATATAAACATATAACATAAAAACTCAGAGTTAAAATTATACAAAGAATAAGAAAATTGTGTTATGTAACGTTAACAAGTTTTCTGATCATAATAAAACTTTACTGTCAGATCATTTCACTTAAACTAATTGAACATAATACTTCAACAAAGGACACAGCCATCTCGAATCAGAGAGAGAGACAGAATAAACTGGTAATGTTTAACAAATATTTTATAAACACACTTTAACAAGCATACAGAAAATTATCGTAATCAAACACATAGAGCATACGCTAAAACACGAAATAACATTTTTGATACAACTTATTCAAACAACACTATATAAACAGTATGAGAATCATTGTAAAATTATTTCACACTATTAACTAGATGGTAATAGATAATTAGAATTATAACAAAATGAAGATCAAAACAAATTTGGTTTATTTTATACACAAAAAAAAAACACATAACAATGATTATATATATTTTAAAAATAATAAAGTGTTTTACAAGTTTAACGTGAACTGTACAGACATAGCCTACTTGTTTAGTATAGGTAACTCATAAAGAAAAAATAAAGTAAAATCAATAGAATAAACTCCTATACCCTACATAACCTAATTAATAAACACCAAGTAATAATAATAACTAGTTTAACAATTAAATCAAATAAGGTATAGATAATGTCAATGGGTTAAAATGATTAATAGTTCATATCAATCAACATGCAAATAGTCAAGAACAGATAATCATACTATATATCTATACTTTTTTCAAAAAGTATTATTACATAACATATATGTAATAAATTTAAAATAATGTAGCCATAATCTATACATAATAATAATAACAACTAATGGAGAACAGCAGGGAACATATCATAATTAAATAGAATAGCTAATATACATAAACAACATCTAAATAAATATTATCTCAAAGCATTTAAATGAATTATAAACTAAAATTAAATTTTCAATAAATAATAACACAAAATATTAGTTTTCAGCACCTTTAATAAAAACGCATGTCAAACTAATAATACGCGATTATGATAATGGAAAAATTAAAATAAAGAAACTATATAATAATAAACTAAGAAAAAAATAAATAACATTATATACTTTATAATTACTTACAACATAATTAATAATAATATAATAATATAGATACAAAAGCAATCATGTTACTCTAATAATATATCATAATGTTTAAACTTTAACAAAATATACCTTTACTAAGAAAATTACATAAAAATATTCATTATATAGCAGAGTGATTTATAAACATTAAACTTTGAAATTATTAACCAAACAATTAACTAAACACACAATTTCAAAATTCTTACTAATATTATAATACTTATTGCGAAATTCATTTTTTAAATCTGCATTATTATAATCATTAATAATTATTAATGTCATATCTATACTCCACTACATACTGAATTAAAAACAATTGTAGAAAATTCTGAATATATTACTTATCTGTTTGACGTCAATTGGAAAATAGCGAAGTAAATATTGATAAGCTTTAATGCTTCACTAAACTAAATTTACAATTAACTATCTCATTAATTCAAGTGATAAAGTGGATTAGCAAGCTTATCATTACATAATATTAATTAAGTAAACTAACAATATGCTATCAAAATCATAATCATTATTCATTAATATTATTTCACCTTTTTTAAGTTTGCCTTCTCGTACATCTGCATCAATTGAATACTGCCTCTAATATATTAAAAAAATTGGAAAAGGTAATGGAAAAATTTATTACGACAATCTTATTAGAACAAATATACTTATGTATGTTATACTCATTAACCATATCAAATTATCTGAGTTATCCTATAAATGGGTATATACATTATGACTAAATTGGATTTAATTATTATATTTATACATAAGTTTTAAGAGGTTTTTATGACGTGGCTAGTAACGCAGCGAAAAGACTATGATTAACAAGTAATATCTACATACTTTAATAACACAACATAAGATATCGCATAACACGATATTCAAACAGCTGAGAGTATATTTTACAACTATGGATAAGATCAACAGGAACTCATTTGAGACGAGGTGTAATTTAATTTTACATTAACAAGGTATTATTACATTAATTTTTTACTTCTTACTTAAAAGCAATACTCATCCAACCGTCTAACCTAAGACAATAGATATACCTAAACGATAAAGACGAAAAAACACAAGTTAGTACACACTTTATTAAGAAGACTTATCAAATCCCTTATAATACAATTCTCACACACATGTTGATGCAATGACCACTACCTCCCCAAAATATTCCAACTCAACATCAAAAACCCACAATCCTCATATCTACAATCGTCTACATATCATTTGGCAGATATGTAGATCGGGACAAATACTGTATATCAATTGACCTCTGGCCAGGAAGTACCAACAGCAAGGTAGACATCGCCATGTGTGGATCATCGATCTCAAAAAGTGTTAAATAAATCGATCACAATCGTAATTGGGAATAACGAAACTCCTCGAGTGCGAAGATGATCCACACGAAACAAGCGTAATGATTCTGTGATAACTTCTGCAGTCCCTCAAACTACAGAAAACTGATCCATCGAAGAATTTTTGTGGTAAGAAACAACCTTTATACGGATTGAGATTTCTTATCCTTTCAATGCCAATCAGACATAAGAATAAACAATCAAGAATAGCGACGTACGCAATGAACCATAATCAGTTCAATAAGGTATATATTCCGTTTCGACAATCAACAACAACAACAATAACATAGTACAAGATATAGTTCTTTAAAACTCTCCTATGAATAGTAATGCCTAACTGAAAACATGTTTTCAACATTAATAAAGCTAACATAGCATCAGCATAGAACATATAGAAAAATATATGTACAACGACCAACACTAAACACACATTTAAGCATCGAATAATAACTAGTTAACAATAACAAAGATTCACAGCTATAATCTATTCTCCTGCACACACGCATATCTGACAGTGGCAAAAATACAAAAACGTAACCTATTCCAACTTTTTCCAAGCAAGCCGTTAAATTGTTTAATAACGTTAATTATAACATTTGACAAAACAGTAAGTATTTAAAACAAGATTGTTGAAATCAATAAACACTTGTTTAATTTCAATTCACCAGATGCAGATAAAAGTAAATGCTAACAGAATAAATCAAAGTATTCCAACATTAATAGAGAAAAATATAAAACATAACTCGAACTAAAAAAATTTGAATAAGATCTATACGACACAAACCTAACACACCAACGCGTACGAATAAGCACTAACGATAACAACATCATATTCCAGCAATCTTAAAAGCACAGTATAATACTACAAACAATTCGATCAGAAATAGCGTAACCTATTCTAGACGACTTTACTTATCAAAAAACTGATAAACAAAATAATCAAATAATAGTGAAGTATATTACACTTTAAACTTTTATAAACTAGATTTTACTTTTTTAAAAAAGGGATGTTCTAGCACATAAATTAAATAGATGTGCAACTGTAGTCTAAGTTTTACTTGCTTAAAAGCGAAAGAGAATATTTAATAATGTTCATTTTCGATATTACATATTTAAATTTTAAAGTTATGAGGATAGTAAGACGAAAACTTGTGTTACCAATAAGTGGAGGACAAAATTCCACAACGCGCAACATACATTAGCAAACAATAACAAAGAGTTTAATATAAAAATAACCATGCAAGTAGAAAACATAGATTAATATATACATCCTCACTACATAACATAAAAAAAGTACAGTACTGCTTTGAATAATAAATCATACCCAAAACAAAAGATAAGATAGAACACAAAACACCAGCAACATCATTAGACATGAGAGGACATCTATAAAGCAAAAATCAATAAAATCAGTAAACACCAATATCTAAAAACAACTGAATAACCACACTGCAGAGATCCAACACCATACCACATATAAAAGCCCACACATACAAGACAGTGGGATGTAAATCTGGAAAAAAAGCAGTTATTCTAGATTCAAGCAAATTAGTAATCTGGCATATGCACTTAAGAGTATTCTATTACGACGGACATCTGAGAGGAGACATATAAAAACATAATCATAAATAATAAAGTTTTACTTTGATAAGTAAATACACTCAAGAAGAAAACTACATAAAAACAAAAACTAGGTTAGAGCAGAAACAAAGACTTCATAAAAGTACAATTTAATCTACATACAGAACGAGAGTTTTTACAGAGCATCAATAAGTACAAGTTCTCATAGATTCAGTATCACCGTAAGAAATAAGATCACTACAAGTAAGTAAACAATAAATACATCAAACATTAAACAGACAGCGCAGACGATACATGTACGGCCCTCGCAGTAAATCGTAATCATATAATAGCATAAACACAATTTTAATAAACTCTGATAGACAAATCACACTCACATACACACTGTAAGCTAGGCAAATAAACCAGAAATCTCATCTATAAGAAAAGCATACATACCTAACTTCGAATACATAGATCCTCAATGATATTGATTTCGACGCCATCAATCCAAGCAAACAAGGTAACAGAAGGCTAGATCCATATATCAATACACCAAATCACTATATGATAACATAAGTGAAACCTAAATCTTTGAAAACGCCATAACAATCATTGAATCATGAATAATCATTAAGAAACACAAGTCTATATCGTATCAAACGATACTTAGGTCTGTGAGGAGAGTGAGGGCGAGGGTCCCCAAAAAAAAATATATATTTCCGGTAGACCGGTAGTGGGAAGCATCGGACAAAAAGTATAGAAACATAATTTATTGTAAAGCAAATGCCTAAATCGAAGAAATTATCCGAAATATCATGCAACCTGAACAGTACTAATACAACAAAAAAACTAACCTTCACGCAGTTGTTCATTAAAACATCATCAGGAAAAATTTATATTCATTCAGTAAACCAAGTAAATGTCTTCTGAAATATTATCTCATTTTCATTAATAAAATTCTTTCACTACTCGATACAAAAAATGTAATATATAAAAACGTACCGAAAACAGTACCAGTACGAATAGAGAAAGTTTCCATAACGCTAAAGGGAGTATCGATTAAAGCAAACACATTAACACAATCCAAGAGATCAAGTCTGGGTATGACGCAGGCTGCTCTGAAAAGGGTGCCCAAACATCTGCGAGAGGCGGGGACATATATGCCACCTTAAGCTTCCGAAGGAGGATAAAAAAGCGCTTTGCTAGGAGCCTCCAGATGACGAGGGTGTCTTAGGCCCTTCCGACCGATCAGGGCTCAGGCCTGAACACAACCGATTTCCGATAGAGGGGTAAAGCCCGCTTAACATCTCCCTACATATCAGCGATCACTCAGCAAGGTAATTTACACACACCCTCTTTCAAGAGTGCTGACATCTACACTATGGATTGTGTCTCTGGAAGGTGAGATAGATGTATCGATCTTTATGATTATTATTGTTATTATTATTAATCAAATTAATATATTATTAATTATTATTATTTATATTATTAACTTCATTATATAGGATTCATACTCTCTTTGAATTGAAAAACTGTGAGTTTTTATTCATGAAGGTTTATGATGTTATACACGTTATTCATATTTAATAATTAATTATAACTTAAGGACAATGTTATAAATTACCATAAATCTATGATTTTGTGTTAGAGAATTGAGGATTTCTATTTTTGAGTGTTAAGATATTATCGATTTAAATCTGTATGAATTGACTATGATTAGTAAATCGTTGAGTCTCTTCAGGTTAAGTTTATTTTTGTTGTGAGTGAATGTAAAGTTAATGAGTATATATGACACTAGATATTTTCTCTAATTGTATATTCGAAATGTAATTTCAATTATGGGTTTCAATTATATGATGATTATAATTATTATTAATACTCAATATTGAGTGACACTCGAGATAGTTATTTAATGCAAAATTTTCAGTTAGTCAAGTAACGAATGTTTAAATCATTAACATTTACATGAGGATTTTGTTATATAATACGGTCTATTACCTGTTGACTGATATGCGACGAAAAGTGTAGAACATATGAGTATTAGTATGACCGATTAAATAGCTACTTTACTTTGATAAGTAGGAGAATTTTCACGATGTACACTAGATATTAATTATACTCAAGTTGCTAATGTTATAGTTTTTCATATTTGTGTTACATATATTTTTAAGTTACGGTTATGATTATGATATGCTTAATTGATTGGACTCATTGAAACTTTGTTGAGGTATATAAGTCATTATATTGCGTTAAGTTACATTAAATGATACTAATGTAAAACTTATTATATTTAGTTTATGTTTATCACAAAATGATTATACTCGACAGATAATGAATTTATGAATATCAATTATCTAAAATAAGATCATCAGCGGTTGTGGATTGGTATAAGTAGATCATGTCTAAAGTGAATAGAGGTCGTAGTTTTTAGATGTACTGATATTAATATATTGATTTATATTAGTTAATATATAAGTAACTATATAAACAAATATTTTATTAAAATTGTATTATTATCAAGATATTATAATTATTTTATGTATATGTATATGCAAGTGAATTATAATAATAATTATTATTTAGTATTATATTTATTTGAATATAGATAATTTATTTAGTAGTATATTATGTATTATTGGAGCCATGATTAAAACTTGGATTATGGTTTTACAATTATTAAGCTTGGATTAATGATTATTATAGACTGAAGTGTTATGTATGTAATTTTTTTGATTTTAATAAATTTACATATGATTGAATTGTAAAACATATTGTATACGTTAGCAAGTGTATGATCTATATATTTATTTTGTCAGATAGATTAATTAATGTAGATCAAGGTATTATTTGCTTAAATCTAATATTAGTTATAAATATAATATAGGAATAGTTAATGTAAATATAATAATATACTATAATGATATAATGTTAGATGAATAATTGCTATGAATAAAGTGTGAAATAGTATTTACGTATTTTAGTACGAGTGTGTTAGATAAAGTGATATTCATTTAGTAGTCTGCTTTTAAGTTGAAGAAGTTTGTTTAATGTTAGTTAGGATCTATATTTTCGAAATTACGTTAATTAGTATGTGGTTAGGTTTAGTCGTTAGTAAACATCAATTATTCATATAATATCAGGTTAGTTAAAATTAGCTTTTATTTAAATGATAGGAAATCTTATGATACGAGTTAGCATCTTTACTGCTTCTGATAATGTATAAATAATAATTAAAAAACAAATTAAGAGAGTGAAAAATATAACTATTGTCAAGATATATCAACTTGAGTGCTCTTCCAATGATATAAATTATATCAACAGTCTAAAGTAGAAATAAGAGTGTGTGTATTAGGAAAAATAAGAACTGCATAATAGTTTTTGGTGATTAATGATCACAAACATCACTAGTATTACGTTCTTTTAATCTAATTGGTTATGTGTGGGAAGATTGTCGTTTATATAAGTGGATAACAAGCATTGTTATATATTGTGCTTAAGGTGTTGTTTAATATTGTACTTTTCCACATTATTTCTTAGTGCTACTCGATAAGATGACACTTTGATAGTAGCTTTATTAATTGTCTGAAAACAATGTTTATAACTTGAAAGTATTATAAGCAAGTATATTATAACAGTTATAGTGTGTTGTTATTATAATAAAAGTTACTAACTTCTAGTAAACTAAATAATGTTATATTTGAGATTGTTGTTGTTGTTGTTGTCGAAGAGAGATATAAAAATTATTAACTTATTAAGCATTATTAGAACTGAACTGTATCGCCCTTTTCCATTGTCAATGTTATTATTACTCTTTGTTATTACTTCTTATGTTATATGGTTGGAAAAGATATATGATTAAATATATAAACATTACCTATAAAGGGTTGTTTAGTATACACTAATAAATTTTTCTAATACAGTATTTATTATGGTTTCGAGCACGTAGTAATGTATTATATTACAATAGAACATCTCCTCTTAATACCGCATCTTTCTACTCAGTAACTTTAGGTTTAGTGTTTGAATATTTTATATTTTCACGAGGAGTTTCGTTATTCCCAACGGTGTAGTAACTTATTTATATTTACATTGTGATAAACTCTCAGAGTGGGCGTATTGTTTATACTATTGTTTAGTACTTTGGTGTATAATCTTGGGAGCCACACACATAGATATAAGTTATTGTAAGCAAGGTGCTGTTTGAAATGGTTATTTTAGATGTGTACTGAATTAGTATTGTATTGAATTGTATTTTATACCACGAATTTTTTAAAGAGGTAATAATAATCTATAATTTTATATTTCATTGTTAATGAATATTGTTATTGGAGTATTTTTTATCTAGAAAGGATGAGCTTAGTTGCAAAATTAAGAAGGATATATTATAAGTCCTAAATATAATTCTTTTAATACTTTTGAATACGTTCTTTATTTTTACTGTTAGGCTATATTATTATGGAGGGTTAGGCAAGTTTTTAATGATAAATTTATTTTTATGATTAAATAGTTTAGTTATGATTATTTTAAAATACCTCGGTACTTGTTCGCTTTTTAAGTACCAATGTTGTTATGATTTAAGAGTACTGTTTAATTATGTCTGGTTTTGTGTGAATCTTAAGTAGTAGTTATATGATTCAGTTTATATCAGAGTTATTAGTCTTTTAAAAATTATGATATAAAAATCTTATATTACATATAAATATAGTTTGTATATATATATTTACCGAATATTACTTTATTAAAATTTGAATGATTGAAAGAATGGGCTTTAAATGTAAATGAAATGATACAATGATCTAAATTTAATAGGTTCAAAATTAATTACTGTGTTACATGTAAAATTTAACATTTGTCATACTGAGATAATTTAATTAGAAAATAAGAATAAAGAATGTAGTCACTATTAAATGTTTTTTAGTGTGTGCTACGCTTGATTTAAATTTATTCTTTCGTAAACGCTGGAATGATTAGATTATTAATGAATCTATTGTTAATATCGTTTAGAGAGTAAATGTTCTATGAGACTATATATACGATTGGCGCTCTGCTTTTCGTTTGTTATATTATATCCCTTAGTTCATTCAGCAATGTTATTTTCGCTTTATTAATGTCAATACTCGTTGTTACTTAGCCATTACTCTCGATTGGCTCTTACGCATGATAATTCACACAAGAGATCTATGGTAAATTTTGTTAATAAAGTATAATAACTTTCTGTAAACCTAATTCTCTGTTAAAAATATAACATTGTTGAGTTTACGAAGACATGCTTCAGTCATCTATCTCGTCTTGATATAAGTTTCCAGTTCTTTTTATACGATTGCTTACTTAGTCTACTTATTATTATCTGATTTCTCGCTCACAGTGTGTCAAAATTTTGTTTTACGTGCTTACCGTTTATTCCTGCTTTAAGATTCGTGTTAGGTTCTGTCTCTGCGTCGTTGGGGATATACATCAGTTTAGTATGTACGCTATAATAGTACGCTCTTTAGTTAATGTCATTTTACCGTGTAGTTAAGGTTATCATCGTGCATAATATGTTAGAGATATGCTTGAAACAAATTATGAATAATAGGTTACGTTTTGCTAGCAGTGTTAGTTACTTTAGTGGTGTCTTTACACCTGTGGAACTTGTTAATTGCTAAAGCAGTTATTACGAGCGTTTCAGGTGTGATAGGTTCCGGTCTTTGTTACACACTTCTCTTCTTGTTCATCTATACGTTCAGTGTTACTGTTATGGTTGGAAACGAGTTTATATAAAAAGTAATAAATATTTCGGAACTATTAGGATTAAAATCTAAACAACTTATATAATTTCGTTTAGATAAATTTTCAGTCTAAATTATGTCCTCCATGTTAGTGAGATAGTTAAGAACCACATTCAGAGTATTATTAATAATATGAAGATATGCCTGACAAAAGTACGTGAAATAAAGATATACGGACTTTTAAGTAAATTCTGATGGTAGAAATACATTTCCACAGGTGGATAGATCTGCAAGTGTGGATAACTTATATATGTTAACGTTAAGCAGTAATTTATCTACATGTTTATTTATATATGAGCACGATCTCATGTTTAGTCTTATTGTAGGTTATATTAATATTCATATTTTAGATGAAGCTTAAAGAATTTATTATTATAGTGAAATACTATTGGTTACTGATTAACAGTAATGTTAGATTGATCTTTGAGTATAAATAAGAACTTTGAGATTATTAATGTATATATATGTATATTATTAATATTTCAAAGATTGATATACTCTGAAAATGATTGACTTATGAATCAGTAAGTATCAATAGATACATCAAGATGTAGTCAGTAGGTAAAGTTGGTTATGATTTGATTAGTAATTTATTCATGCTTAAGGTGTATTAGGTTTATACGTTAACTCAATATTTATATTAATAAAAATTTGAACTAATTTAATTACAATAGATAATAATAACAGATTAGGTTACAGGAAGGGAGGTATTGGATAAATTTTTGATAATTTGTCTTTTGAATCTTTCTAAACTGTCAAAATCGACGCATTATAAAAAATTACGTCATAATTTTTCAAAGAATAAATAATTTTAACAAAAAGAAAATAAGATAATATTTTATTTAATTAGTATATATTTATATTATTTGTTTATTTTATTATTATGGTTCCAATATTTTTAAATGCGAATCTACAGAGCACCAATAACATATATAAAAGAAAACTATATTATTGTGCAAAAATTACTACAAAAGATTTAAATTATACTCATACACCTAGCAGCCGAGGAGTCCGCAAACCGAGGTGGGCAATAGCTGATCCAACTACCTAAACTCCATCTGAGTCAGACTCCTTATTCACTCAATTCTATTTCCCTCCTAATTTACATTCTATCATCCTCTTTACATCCTCACTCGACCTCTTAGTTATAATTGCACTACTTGAGCCTTTATTTTATCCAGCGGTAGATCCCCTTAAATGGTGAGGGGTCTAGACCACCCTCTAATATACGGTACTTTAATTAAACCTATATTTCAGAGTTCACGACCACTCCAATAACCCTTATTTATAATGATCACCAAGATTAGTTTGGTTAATATGATACTGAAATTGTTTATTAATACTCGAGCCCATAAAAAAAATAAAAATACCGAGTGAGCAAGTGGCCTCCAAACGCACGTGAACCGTGGAAGCCTAACTCTATTGAAAACGCTTGACTACAACCCTTATCTCATGCTCCCTGACTCTCGGTTCTCTCTTCTTCCTTCCTTATCTTTCTTTCATCTTTACTTCTTGCTCCCTATTATACTTGATTATCTTCATCAAGGTTTCTTTGTTTTCCCCTCCTCTACTTTCTTTCTATCTCTCAATTTTTAATCATCTCGATTTACCCCCTTCCAGAGGAGGTCCTAGAATACTCCTAAATCCACGAATTCACTGAACTTTATATAACCCGACCCGTCTCAGATCTCCTTACTCGCGACTCTCACCTATCTCACTACCAAGTTCACCAGTTATTCTCATCTATAACTACGTAAATCAAATTTACTTATATAATTATTTTTTAAAGTATGGTTCGACGTCACCCTCACTACGGGGGGAGCAGAGTGGACAATCGTGAAACGTTTCGCTTCAACACTATTTAATAATAATTTCCACATCCTAATATTAATTCACTCTGATTACGTTATTAATAGCCTACCATGGCTTATTTTTACAGTAAAGAATATGTAGATTACTACTTAGTCATCTGGGGACAGCAACCCTGTATAATGAGTGACTACTACGTAGTTCACACTAACTCAACCTATGATCAAGTTATAAAATCAATCTACTAATAGATTATAATTAATTTATAACTCAGAGTAATGAGAAGTGCGAATATTACTTCTATAATCCTTTCCTAGCGAAAAGGAGGTGCGTGTTGATGTGATGTAATGTGGTTGTATTCACACGCGACAATATAAGCGCAGCATTAATAAGAATTAATTAAAGATTAAGAAATTAACATAAAAATACATTTAACTTTGAATTCAACAAAAAATCATACGTGTCCTTATCAGGTACTCTACGGCTGCATATAGAGAAACTACTAGAAGCTACGTGATATATACCTATAAATGTGGTCTTGTGAGATCTTGGTAACTAAGTATATAAACCAATTATTATCATATTTTTATACGTAAAATAATAATTTAAATATAAAATTAGATATAAAAATAATGTATTTTATATAAATTATATTTAGGTTTTAATAGATATATTTTATTTTTCATATTATAAATTATTTATTATGTCTAAAATGCCAAGCTCAGTACAACGTAAGAAAGACATTTAAACATCGGATAATAGGGTAAAGAGATCACGATAAATCGATTTGATCCATTAAAAATGATCTACCAAATTCATTTAAAAACCTTCTAAAACCAAAAGCACCCTCGGGGGGCTCTGCCTACACCATTTGTGAGGGACTAATAACCTCTAGAAATACGAGCCTTCACAGACTCACTTAAATCCTGATCCTATCACCAGACCTTAAAATCACTCACTCTACAAGGTTTGATCGATTATTTACTAAATACGTACAAAATCTTAATGTAATGACAGGAATATACTCACAATTCAGCTGAGCCGAACTATAAATAACTTAGAATTTCCAAACCTTCCTAAATATAATTTTATCAGTCTTATTGCTATCGTATCGATAAGCGGGTCATGTCCAAGGGGAAAAATCCCCTACTATAAATATCCTTCGGTAGAGTTGGGGATCTTATGACCTGAATTTAATATAAGTAGGACAAAAATTTAAATAAAAAAATATGTGAAAGGAAACATAGAAAAAGATAATCTTAATTTCCTTTCCGTTTGTAATATATATAAAAAAGGCCAATTTTTCTTTCCAATTTAGCGATCATAATCTGCAATAATACGTTAAAATAATAAGTAGCTAAAAATTGACCTATAATAAAAGAATGTGAGAGAGTAAAATAATATATAATAGTAAAAATAGTATACCATATAAAAGCGCTAATATATAACAGATTAGAGTTAGCTCAAGATTAGCGAGAACAAATTATCTGGCAGCCACCCTAAGTCAAGATTTAGTCCGAGTCAGTTATACCACTCTACTTCTATAAAATATATATAGTTAAAATAGTCTAGTAATATAGTATTATATATATTTATTAATATTATATATTTATACTGTATTATTAATATTATTAGTCATATATTTGTCACCATAACAATACTAACTTTCACTATTTACGTGTGTAACATTGTTAAACGATAAGCAAAAATGATAATTTTATGAGAATGATAATAATTTTAGGTATTCGTATAAAGTTAGAATAGAAAGATGATTGAACAGCATCCAGTCAATAATATAACTATATAACTAAGTAGAATTATATATAAATAATTAAAAAAATAATATATCACTATTTCGAATGAAATATCATAATAAAGTGTATTAATTTATTAGTGATTTAAGTTATAAAAATGAGAGGAAATGTATAAATTATTTTGCGCTAAAAAATTGTTTACACCATTGATAATCAGATAATAATTTATTTTTTTTAATTATAGTAATTTGGGAGACTTCACGAGCATAAATATTATATTGTCCCTAGCATAATAATCTCATATAATTAATAATTATATAATAATTAATATAAATATTAAATATATATATAATATATATATATATAATATAATATTAATATATAATATTATATATATATATATATAATATTTATATAATATTATAATTAAATATAATATTATATTATATAATATATATATTATATGATTATAATATATTTAATATATAATATATATATAGCATTATAATATTTAATATTATTATAATATATAATACTATATATTATTAATATAATATTAATAATATTATATTAATATATTATATATATATATAATTAGTAAATATAACTATATAATGATATATATATAATATTAATATTAATAGTATAATATATTAAATTTGATAGTATATTAGTGAATAGGTCACTCATTATCTTATAGATAAGTAAAATAAAGTAAATATATACATAAGTCAAAAAATTGTTCCAGAATGACAAATGCCTAGAATAGTTATCATAACATTAATTTTGTTTCTTAAATTCTAGCGAAAGAATTAGGTAAAAGTAGACAGAACAGCGCAAATTATTTGATCAAAAATAGTAATAATATTTATGTAAAAAAGTAATGACTTTCTACTAAGTAAAAATATTAGGATATATTCTCATTTACTGATATAAACTTTTAAAATGCTGCGCAGATAACTGTTCGATTCATTACATAACTATACATAAATCGGCGACTTATAGATTCAAGATATAATCAATTCGTGTTGAGAAAATATAATAATCAATTTTACAAAAACGAACGCAAACTCGAGCATTTCTTAGGTTTCGTAAGCACAAATGCAAAATCGAAAACGGCGTAGGTTCATGATTTTAATTTCGGATCATATTGAATAACATTCCCAACGACCAACGGATATCAAATTGAGGAATAAAAATTGAGAACACTTTCTCCAAAATACCTACTTTATTATAATTCTAAAGCAATATAAGCTCACTAATGCGCTGATGAAAACATTCAAACCTTAGACAAATTTATCTTACAAAATTTAAAAATAACTAATATTTTAAAATAATAAACAATTTTGTAGGATTTTTAAAATATTACAAAGTTTTTTGGTAAAATTTAAAAGTAACAATAGTTTTAAACATTTATGGGTAACACTTTTAAAATGAAAATAAAAAATTTTTTTCTTTATTATTTATTAAGATTAGATTATAAAACGTTTAAATATTTAAAACAAAATAATTCGTGGGTTCATTTTAGATTATACCTATATTCGTATATTTATCATAAAATATAATATTAGTTTCGCATTTAATTAATTTTTCTTCAAAATTACTTCATAACTTAAAATAGCATGCCAATTTAGAATTTGAACATATGTAAATATAATTTAATTCAAGCCTTCAAGTTTACGTTCCTTTTTTGTAAAATATAATAAATTCATTTAATTTGTAGCCACCGAACCTCAATCCCATGAATTAATGGGTTCATTACGTACCCAGTTGGTTCTTGGTGCATGGGAAATCGGGAATACTTGTATTTCCAATGTGCTGGGGTTGCGCCCCGAGTTGCGCCTTTGCGCCTATGGCGCACTATCAATTCGTAGGCGCAAAGGCACATAGGCGCAACTTTTTTAAAAAGGCGGGACTGCATAGGCGCACAGGCAATTCTCGGCGCTATAACGGGCGGCCTATGAACAGCGACCAAAGCATTCTTTCTCTTACCTTAAAAGTTAGAAACTTAAAAGCATGGCTAACTTGTATCATTCTAAAAAAATATATTTCATGAACTTTATATTATATATTATATTATATATACTATATATATATATATTATATAATATATATATATATATATTATATATATATCTATATATATATATATATATATATATTATATATATATATTATATATATATTATATATTATATAATATATATTATTATATATATAATATATATATTTAATTATATATATATATATATATTATATATATATATATATTATATATTATATATTATATATTATATATATTATATATATATATATATATATATATATATAATATATATATATACTATATATATATTTATATATATATATATTATATATTATATTATATATATATATATATATATATATATATTATATAATTATATATATATATATAATATATATATATATATTATATTATATTATATATATATTATTATATATATATATATATATATATATATATATATATATATATATATATAATATAATTATATATATATATTATATATTTATATATATATATATATATATATATATATATAATATATATATATGGTCAGCATCCCGAAAAGGCCAGGCATGTACTAAAAAAACTAAACCCATTTGTCCTAAGAATTGCTATTATTATCAGGAGAATTTTTACCCCGGAAAATTAAAAAAAAATAAAAAAAATACGATTTTTTTTTAAAATTTAAACTTGTTAAAAATGTTGGGAAAATTATTGTATAATAATTACTGTTTTTTGACAATACGAAGGAAATCGAGTACTCGAGGGAGCGCGCAAAGGTGCAAATGTTGAATTTTTTTCTTTTTAATAAGGATACCCAGGGTAACAACAAAGATGGAAGAGTCGGGCTTTTCTGTCTACCGTGGGACCGAGGGGGGCCTATTCTCGTCGGCCTTCGAACCTTAAAGGAATAAAAAGAAAAAAATAACAGAGCAAATAAAACAAAACACTATTTGGTAACCCTTGCTTTCGTTTCTGCGGGCATGGAAGGATGATGAGAACGTAACGCTTTGCAGACGCTAAGATTATACTAATATTTAAGGTGTTATTAATAAATTTTGAGAATAAATTTTTTTTTTTGTTTCTTCGATGCAATTGCTTTGCTTAGAATCAATGTTATTTTATTTTCTGTAGTTGTTTATAGTTTTAAAAAGTTAACTTGCATGGGGCTTCTATCGGAATGCTGGCCTATATATATATATATATATATATATATTATATATAATATATATATATATATATATATATATATATATATATATATATATTATATTATATATATATATATATATATATATATATATATATATATATATATATATATATATATATATAATAATATTTAATATATATATACTATATATATATATATATATATATATATATATATATATTATATTATATTTTTTTATTATATATATTATATATATATTTTTATATTTTATTATATAGTTATATATCTATTTATATAAATACATATATTATTTTAATATATATTATATATATACCCATTAGGCGGCTCAGCGGCAGTAGAGAGGTTGTTAATCAAGGATTATCAAGTACTATGGTTGACCGAGACACCGTTTTAGGGTTTAGCGGATGCGTGTGCGCCCATATTTAATGCGTTTTAGTGTGGTGGTCAATTATAGTTTTCCAGTGCGGGGCGATTTTAACTATATAGAGAGGCGGTGCGGTGCGCGATGTACATTGAAAAATAGAGCTCGGCATATGCGGAAATTCTGGTGCTCAGTCAGTCCTACGAGGTAACGAATATGGTCCAAAACCGTCAATGAGTTTAACACAAGATTTAATCGAATGCTTCTACAAAAACTTGTTTGATAGGTAATTAAGACCGTTTTCATTTTTGTCATTTGTGCTTACGCTCGATA
The DNA here is from genome assembly GCA_015478945.1 of Trachelipus rathkii. NCBI lineage: Eukaryota > Metazoa > Arthropoda > Malacostraca > Isopoda > Trachelipodidae > Trachelipus > Trachelipus rathkii. Next base: position 21,445 of record JABUQX010048413.1, read on the forward strand.
AGAAATGCTCACCCAGTTTTAGCACGAATTTCGTGCATAAACGAACGCGATTTCTCATAAGTCTTCTGTTTACAAAAATTGAATCAGTCTGTTGTGATGGAACACTGTGGTTTTGGAATAAACAGAAATTAAAAAATAACAAATGCTTTATATTACAAATAACTGATCAACTATTGTAATGGAGTTTATCGATTTGGAAGAAATTAGATTTAAAGCTAACTTTATTGAATGAAACATTATCAATTCAAACGGACCTACCACGCCGCCATCTTCTTTGTTTACATTTTTTTCGTAAGAACGTGCTAAATTCGGAAAGCACGGGAAATAGCAATCTTTCAGAATTAAGGAAATTCCTTACATTTGGTGAACATTTTTCACGATTTTGCGCGGTTTTACAAAAACGAACACAAACTCGAGCATTTCTTTGGTTTCGTAAGCAGCAAATGCAAAATCGGGAAAAAAACGGAATAAATTCATGAATTTAATTTCGGATCATACTGACTAACATCTTTGCACTTTTGCTAACGAAATGCTAAAATTTTTGTTCGTTTTCGTCACTAGGAAAATTGTAAAAAAAGGCTCACCAAACGTAAAACATGTTAACTCTCTGGTATAAATACTAAAATTCTGTATAAAATAGCAACCATACAGAATTAAAGAAATTCCTTACGTTTGATAAGCATTTTTTTACGATTTTGTGCTAGGTTGACGAAAACGAAACAAAAATTTTAGCATTTCGTTAGCTAAGTGAAAATCGAAGACGCGCTCATACTAAATACATCATCAAACGACCGAGGTAAATATCAAATTTGACAGATTTAAAATGGAGAACACTTCTCTTAAAATACTTTATATTAAAATCTAAAGCAATTATAAGCTTAACTGGTATGACTGAAAACTTAAACTTAGACAAATTTATCTTAACAAAATTTAAAGTCTGACTAAAATTTGAAGTAATAATCATATTAAGAATTTTTAAAATATTACAGATAAATTTTATAATATTTAGAGGAAACCTAGTTATAAATTATTTATGGGTGAAATTTTTAAACTTAGATAAACATGTTTCTTCCTTTATTATTTTATTAAGATTAGATTATAAAACGTTTAAATATTTAAATATAAATAATTCGTGGGTTCAATTTTAGATTATACTATATTCGTATATTTATCATAAGATATATATTAGTTACAAATTTTAATTTTTCTTCAACATCACTTCATAAGAGTTATAGAATACCAATTTCGAATTTGAACAAATGTTAATATAATTTTTTTAACGCCTCCAAGATTGCATTGCTTGTTTGTCAACTAGGTAAGGAATTCGTTAGTCACAGTTTTCATTTGTCACTTAATGTTGCAATCATTACCTACCTCAGTTGCTTCTTGGTCAGGGGAAATTGAGTTACGTGTATTTTCTAACCAATTGGGTTAGGGTGAGGGGATTATCTAAACGCACTAATCATTCGTAGGCGCAAAGGCACATAGGCGCAACAAAATTTTTTAAAAAGGCGGACTAAGCATAGGCGCACAGCCAATTCTCTGCGCCTATAACCGCGCCTATAACAGGACTAAGCTTCTTTCTTACCTAAAGTCTAGAACATAGAAGCATGGCTAACTTGTATCATTCTAAAAACCCAGTGTAAAACTTATTATATATATATATATATTATATATATATATATATATATATATATATATATATATATATATATAATATATATATATAATATATATATTATATATAATATATATATATTATATATATATATTATAATATACTTATATATATATATATATATATATATATATATAATATTATATATATGGTCAGCATCCCGAAAAGGCAAGGCATGTAACTAAAATATAAAGGTAACACGCAACATAAATATCATTTTATTGTCCAATGTGTCATGATTATCTGAATGCAAAAATATAAAAAAATAAGCTTTTAAAATTTAAATTGTTAAAAATGTTGGAAAACTAGTATAAATAATTAACCGTTTTTTAGACGAAGAAGCTCGAGTACTCCGACTCTCTCCGAGGGAGCGCGCAAAGGTTCCAAATGTTGAAACTTTTTTCTTTCTTTAACTAAAGGATACCCCACGGGTAAACAACAAGATTGAAAGAGTCGGGGTTTCTCGTCCTACGGGGGACGAGGGGGCTAATGTCCTCCGTAGGCTCGAACCCTTAAAGAAATATAAAAAGAAAAAAAAATCCAGAGCAAATAAAAAAAACACTATTTGGTAACCCTTGCTCTCGTATTACTGCGGGAATGGAAGGATGATGAGAAATCGTAGCGCTTGCCCAGACTAAGGATTATATCTAATACTTAAGGTGTTATTAATAAATATTAGAATAAAAATTTTTTTTTTTTGTTTTCATCGATGAAATTTGCTTGAAATCAAAATGTTATTTATTTTCCTGTAGTTGTTATAGTTTTTAAAGTTCTTGTGGGTATTTAGCAATGCTGGCCTAATATATAATATATATATATATCTATATTATATTATATATATATATATATATATATATTATTATATATATATATCACCTACTCATATATATATTATATATATCTATATATATATATAATATATATATATATATATATATATAGTATATATATATTAATTATACTATATATACTCTATATATACTTAGGCGGCTCGCGGCCGTAAGAGAGTTGTTAATCAAGGATTATCAAGTATATATGGTTGGACCGAGACCCGTTTCAGGGTTTGCGGGAGGCGTGGTCGCGCTGCATTTTTGGATGCGTGCGGTGCGGTGCGGTGCGGCTGGTCAATTAGTTTTTTCCATTGCGGGGCGATTTTCAATATATGAGCTGCGGTCGGTGCACGGTGTACATATAAAAAATATAGAGGTGACGTGTAGTGCGAAATTTTCGCAGTGCTCAGTCAATCTAAGAGGTATCGAATATGGCCAAAACCGTCAATGAGTTTAACACAAGATTTAATCGAATGCTTCTACAAAAACTTGTTTGATAGGTAATTAAGACCGTTTTCATTTTTGTCATTTGTGCTTACGCTCGATAAGAAATGCTCACCCAGTTTTAGCACGAATTTCGTGCATAAACGAACGCGATTTCTCATAAGTTACTTCTGTTTACAAACAATTGCAATCAGCTGTTGTGATGGAACACGTGGTTTTGGAATAAACAGAAATTAAAAAAACATAACAATGCTTTATCATTACAAATAACTGATCAACTATTGTAATGGAGTTTATCGATTTGGAAGAAATTAGATTTAAAGCTAACTTTATTGAATGAAACATTCATCAATTCAAACGGACCTACCACGCCGCCATCTTCTTTGTTTACATTTTTTTCGTAAGAACGTGCTAAATTCGGAAAGCACGGGAAATAGCAATTTTTCAGAATTAAGGAAATTCCTTACATTTGGTGAACATTTTTCACGATTTTGCGCGGTTTTACAAAAACAGAACACAACAACTCGAGCATTTCTTTTTGGTTTTCGTAGCACAAATGCAAAAATCGAAAACGGTAATAAATTCATCGAATTTAAATTTCGGA
>JABUQX010048413.1:30000-35373 GCA_015478945.1 Trachelipus rathkii
ATATATTTGTCAGGCTTTTAGAAAAGCCAGGCATGTAACTAAAAAACTATAAAGGTCAACGAAAAAAATAAATATCATTTAATTAATCAGGAGACATTTTTTACCCAAAAAAATTAAACAATAAATAAAAATTAACGCTTTTTAAAAATTTAAAATGTTAAAATGTTGGAAAATACTAGTATATAATATTTACCGTTTTTGACAATACGAAGGAGTCGAGTACTCCGAGGGAGCGCCCAAAGGTGCCAAATGTTGAATTTTCCACATCTCTTCTTTAACTAAAAGGATACCCACGGGTAAACAACAAAGATGGAAAGAGTCGGGGTTTCTCCGTCTACCGGGGGCGAGGGGCCTATGTCCCTGCGTGGCTCGAACCCTTAAAAGGGAAATAAAAAGAAAAAATAACAGAGCAAATAAAACAAAAACACTATTTGGTAACCCTTGCTCTCGTATTACTTACTCGCTCGGGGGAATGGAAGGATGACTGAGAAAGTCGCTTGCCAGACTAGATTATACTAATATTTAAGGTGTTATTAATAAATTTTAAAACTAAAATTTCTTTTTTTTTTTTTGTTACGGAAAATTTAAAGCTTAAATTGAAATATGACAAATGTTTTTTGTAGTTGTTATAGTTTTGAAAGTTACCCCTTGTTGTTACGGAATGCTGGCCTACTATATAGTATTTATATATATATTATTATAATTAATATTATATATCTATATATATATATATATATATATTTATATTATTATATATATATATATATATATATATATAATATTATATCTTATATCTATATATATATATATATATATATATATATATATATAATATAATATATATATTACTATATTGTGTACTATATATAATATTATAAATATATAAAATATATATATATTAGATATTGTATATATATATTAATATATATTAAAGTATAATTATATCCACATTACCCAGCTCAGCGGCCGTAGAGAGCTTGTTTCATCTTGACTTCTCACATTTTGGGAGTTGACGGACGATTTGTATGGTATTTGAGTGCGGTACGCTAATGTTTGTGCAGTGCGGTGCGGATGTCAATTAGAGTTTCCCAATGCGGGGTGATTTTGAAATATATAGAGCGGCGGTGTACATTGAAATGTACATTGAAATTCTGGTGCTCAGTCAGTCCTACGAGGTAACGAATATGGTTCAAAACCGTCAAAGAGTTTAACACCCTAGATTTTAATCGAATGATTCAACAAAACTTATTTGACAGGTAATTGTTAAGAATTTAATTTCGGATCATACTTAGTAACTTCACTAAATAAGAAATGCTTACCCAGTTTTAGCACGAATTTCGTGCATAAACGAACGCGATTTCTCATAAAAGTCACTTTTGTTTACAAACAATTGAAATCAGCTGTTGTGATGGAGCACGTGGTTTTGGAATAAACAGAAATAAAAAAATAACAAATGCTTTATATTACAAATAACTGATCAACTATTGTAATGGAGTTTATCGATTTGGAAGAAATTAGATTTAAAGCTAACTTTATTGAATGAAACATTCATGCAATTCAAACGGACGTACCACACGATTACCGCCATCTCTTTGTTACCATTTTTTTTCGTAAGAACGTGCTAATTCGGAAGCACGGGAAATAGCAATCTTTCAGAATTAAGGAAATTCCTTACATTTGGTGAACATTTTTCACGATTTTGCGCGGTTTTACAAAAACGAACACAAACTCGAGCATTTCTTTGGTTTCGTAAGCACAAATGCAAAATCGAAAACGGAATAAATTCATGAATTTAATTTCGGATCATAAAGCGTCTTCGATTTTGCACTTTTGCTAACGAAATGCTAAAATTTTTGTTCGTTTTCGTCAACCTAGCGCAAAATCGTAAAAAAGGCACCAAACGTAAAAAAAAAATGTCACTCGTTCAATCGTACGAGGTATCGAATATGGCCCAAAACCGTCAATGAGTTTAACACTAGATTTAATTGAATGCATCTACAAAAACTTGTCTAACAAGTAATAAAGATCTTGAATTTAATTTCGGATTATACCGACTAAGAGAGATAACGATGAATGGGTATAAAATTGAAAGATTAAAAATGAGAACACTTTCTCTAAAATACTTACTTTGTATTGTAAATCTAAAGCAAATAAAAGCTTACTGAAGAGAATGTTGAAAACCTTCAATCCTTATAAAAATTTATCTTACAATGTTTAAAAGTAACTATTATTTTAAAGTCATAAAGAATTTTATAGGATTTTTAAAATATTACAAGGAATTTTGTAGACTTTAAAAGTTACAATAGTTTTAAAAATTTATGGGTAACATTTTTAAAATGAAGATAAAAATGTTCTTCCTTTATTATTAATTAGGATTAAATTATCAAACGTTTAAATATTTAAAATAAAATAATTCGTGGGTTCATTTCATATTACACTAATATTCCTATATTTATCATAAAATATAATATTAGTTTCGCATTTAATTAATTTTTCTTCAATATTACTTCAGAGTTATAGAATACCAATTTCGAATTTGAACAAATGTTAATATAATTTTATTCCAGCCTCCAAGATTCGGACTTTGCAAATATAATAAATTAATGTAATTTGTCAGGCACGAACATTCAATCCATGAACTATTGGGGTTCATTACGTTAGCCCCAGTTTGGTTCTTGGTATGGGAAATCGGGATACTTTGTATTTTCGCACCATGCTGGGCGTTGCGCCCACCGAGTTCGCGCCTTTGGCGCCTATGGCGACTATCAATTCGTAGGCACAAAGGCGCATAGGCGCAACAATTTTTAAAAAAGCGGACTAAGCATAGGCGCACAGCATTCTCTGGCCTATAGACGCGCCTATGAACAGGAACAAAGCATTCTTTTTCCCTTAAAAGTTAGAACTTAAAAGCATGGATAACTGTATCATTCTAAAAACCAGTGTAAAACTTATATATATATATATATATATATATATTATATATATAATATAATTATATATATATATTATAATTATATATATATATATTATATATATATATATATATATATATTAATTATATATATATATATTTATATATATTATATATATATATATATATATATATTATCTATATATTTGTATTATATATAATATTTATATATATAATATCTTATATATAATATATTATATGGTCAGCATCCCGAAAAGGCCAGGCATGTAACTAAAAACTATAACAGGTACACGAAAAAAAATATCATTTTATTAATCAGGAGACATTTTTACAGGAAATTCAAAATAAAATACAAAATAACGCTTTTTTAAAAATTTAATTGTTAAAATGTTGGAAACTAGTAATTAATATTACGTTTTTAAGACAATAAAAAGGAAATCGAGTACTCGAGGGAGCGCCGCAAGGTGCCAAAGTGTTGATTTTTTCTTTTTTTAACTAAAGGATACCCCACGGGTAAACACAAAGATGGAAAGAGTCGGGGTTTCTCGGTCTAAACATGACCGGGGAAACGAGGGCGGGCTTATGTCCCCGTTCGGCTCGAACCCTTAAAAGGAAATAACAAAGAAAAAATACAGAGCAAATAAAACAAACCTATTTGGTACCTTGCTCTGTCTTACTGGGGAATGGATAGGATGATGAGACGTACGCTTGCACAACCTAAGATTATACTATATTTAAGGTTGTTATTATATAAATATTAGAAAAAATTTCTTTTTTTTTTTGTTCATCGATGAATTGCTTGCTTAAATCAAAAATGTTTATTTAATTTTCCTGGTAGTTGTTATAGTTTTTTAAAGTGTACTTGCATGGAGGCTTTCGGAATGCTGGCCTATATATATATATTTATATATATATCTATTATATATTATATATATATATATCTATCTTTCATGTTCTAACATATATATGAAATATATATTATATTTATATTATTAACGTCAATATCTATATAGAAAAATATTATATATATATTATTTATATATATATATATATACGCATTGGTTGGCTCAGCGCGTAGAGAGGTTGTTTAATCAAGGGCTTATCAAGTATATGGTTGACCAGCACCGTTTTTAGGGTTTGCGGAGGCGTGGTGCGCTCAGTTTGATGCGGTGCGGGCCGGTGGCGGTGGCGGTGCGGTGGTGCATTAGTCTTCCAGTGCGGGCCGATTTTTAATAAATTATAGAGCTGCGGTGCGGGTGCATCGGTGTACATTAAAAAATATCACCACCCCTCGCCCCCCCCCACATATTCGCAGACAGGACTATCCCATTCTGAGGTTGAAGTGTAGTGCTAATTTCCGTGCTCCGTAATCCTAAGGGTATCGAAATGGCCAAAACCGTCACTGAGTTAACACAGTTTAAACGAATTTTTTTACAACTGGTTCGTTAGGAATCGGTAATTTAAGACCGTTTTCATTTTGTCATTTGTGCTTACGCTCGATAAGAAATGCTCACGCAGTTTTAGCACGATTTTCGTGCATAAACGAACGCGATTTCTCATAAGTTACTTTTGTTTACAAAACAATTTGCAATCGCTGTTGTGATGGAGCACGTGTTTTTGGAAAAAAAGAAATTAAAAAATAACAAATGCTTTATATTACAAATAACTGATCAACTAATGTGATTTTTGATGGAGTTTATCGATTTTGGAAGAAATTAGATTTAAGCTAACTTTATTGCATGAAACATTTTCATCATTCAAACGGACGCTACCACGCGCCATCTTCTTGGTTTACATTTTTTTTCGTAAGAACGTGCTAAATTCGAAAGCAACGGGGAAAATAGAATCTTTCAGAATTAAGGATTCCCTTACATTTGGTGAGCTTGTTTTCAATGATTTGCGGGTTTTTTACAAAACGAACACAACTCGAGCATTTCTTAGGTTTCGTAAGTGTATGTCGAGAATCAAAGGAAGTGTTCTTATATGCAGTACCTGACCGCACTGAGGAAACATTGCTTGATTGTATTAAAGCTAAAATAAAAAAAGGTACAAATATCTTTAGCGATTGCTTTAAATCATATAAAAACATTAGCAAAATTGCAGGTTATAATTTTACACACAAGACAGTTAATCATTCTCAAAATTTTGTAGACCCACACACACATGCACATACACAAACAATTGAAAGCACATGGAGTCAGCTTAAATTTAGGAACAAAAAACACCGAGGAACGCATAGGCATATGTTAGATTCTTATTTATGTGAATTCATTTGGCGGAAGAAAAACAAAAATATCAATTTATTTGACAAATATCTCTGACTTATGCGAAATTGTTTTAATGGGCAACTTTTATATCTATATATATTATTATATATATATTATATATATATATATATAATATATATATATATATATATATATTATATATTATATATATAT
>JABUQX010048414.1:0-10000 GCA_015478945.1 Trachelipus rathkii
AAAAGAATTTAATTTCCGAGTGAAAATTTCGTTATTGATCTCCTTTAGCTTTATATTGTGTTAAGAGAGAGAGGTAGATGAGAGAGTGTAGTATAGAAGAGATGAATAATGCGACTTTGCTTAGACATTATGTGTAGAGTGTGACATTAGTATTAAGTCTGTAGTGGGTATTGTAGTGGTTATGAGACATATATAATATAATATAATATATAATATTATGAGGGGCTGTTGGGTTTTGATAAATTAAGAATTGATGAGTGTACTTTTTATTTGGGTGGGATTAGGCGGCTATCAATTGATTATTTAGATGATTGTGGTGTTAGTTGGGTTTGATATGTGTTTCAGGTTGTCGTTATGTTATTTTGTTTTTTTTAGTGGGATTTTTTGGGCGGATTTTTAATGTGGTGCTATTATGTGGTTTTTTATGTTGTGTTGTGAGTGTTATAAAATATATATATAGTATATATATATATATATATATAATGTTGGTTCTTGGTTTTCATTCAATTTCCTTTAATTACGTGAGACGATATTTTTGACATTTAAAATTTCATTGAAATCTGAAAAAGTGCAAAAAATGAAAAGTAAAAAAGAAAGAAGAAGAAGAAGAAGAAGAAGAAGAAGAAGAAGAAGAAGAAGAAGAAGAAGAAAAAGAAGATATGAAAAAGAAGAAAAAGGAAAAAAAAAAAAAAGAAGAAGAAGAAAGAAGAGAAGAGAAAAAGAAGAAGAAGAAAGAAGAAGAAGAAGAGAAAGAAGAAGAAGTAAGAAAGAAGAAGAAGAAGAAGGAAGAAAAAGTAAAAAGAAGGAATAGATGGAAGAACCCACAATAGAATGTAGAAGAATAAGACAGAAAGATATGATTAGAAGAAGAAAATAGAACGAAGAAGAAGAAGAAGAAAAAATTGAAAGAAGAGCAGAATGGTAGGTGTGTAGAAATATAAGTGATTAATAGAAATTTAAAGGCATGGAGTAAGCAAGAAAAGTATGAGTTAAATAAATGTAAGAATAAGACTAAATTGAAAGTAAGGAGATTATGAATGGAAGAAAATATAGTTATTGAGAATTAGATGATAAATGAGAGAAGATACTAATGATGAAGAAAGTATATGAAAAGAAGAGACATAACAGAGTATATAGAAGAAGATTAAAAGAGATATATGATGGTAAGAAATTGAAAGAAATGTATTTTTTCGTGTTTGTGGTTGTGATGATAAAGAGAAGAAAAGACGTAATGAGATAAGACAGAAGAAGAAGAAGATAAAAAGAGAGGAACACAGAAGAAAAGAACGAAGAAGATCATTCCACTTTGATGGGAAGGAAATAGAGAAAAAAAAAAGAAAATGAAATTAAAAATATTAATACTAGAATTTAAACAAAATTGATATGTAAGCATGTGGTTCTCAATACACCAAAGTATTTGAATAGTAACATATTAATTATCATTAAAGATACGTGTAATGTATTAGATATAGAAATCTAGGAATACAGAACAAGATAGATAAAGATATGATAAATTGATTGAATATTAGTTTAAAAAAGCAATGATAGTAATATGAGAAGAGAAAAATTTTGGATAGTGTGTAGGAGCTGGATGAGGGGCTGGTTGTGGTCAGGTAGAGAGAGGAATATATAGATTATATAATAGAAGAAGAGATGATTCGAAAGAGAATAAGAAATATTTTATGAGTGGAGAGATGAGAGCCATTAGAGAGGACTATAAGTTATGTAAAAGTATAGTCAGTTACGAAGTAGCATCTCTTCTTGAAAAATAGCATATATAGGACGAATGTAGTTGATGGTAAGTTGTAAGTGGTGAGATAAGAAGAATAGGACAATAGAAATGAAGTGAAGATAAAGATGTGTATATGAGTAAAAGAAGAAGATAGAAAGAGTATATCATGGAATAGGTAATGAAGAATCGTGAGAAGAACAAGAAGTCAGAAGTAACACAAGAAAAGAAGAAAAGAGAGAGAAAGAAGAAAAGAATAAAAGAAGAAGAGAAGAAGAAGGAAAGAAAAATGTGAGAAGAAGAAAGAAGAAGAAGGAAGAAAAGAAAAGAAGAAGAATTGTATAAGACAAAAGAAAAATATAGAATTATTATTATCAAAATTGAACTAGAATAATAGGAAATAACAAAGAACAGCTGAAAATACTGATCTGACGATAGATATCAATAAAAAAAAAGAAAACATAAATAAAAGAAAATAAAAATCATAAAAAATTTAAGAAAGAAAAAAGAAGAAGGAAGAAGAAGAGAAGAAGAAGAAGAAAGAAGAGAAGAAGAAGAATAAAAAAAAGAAGAAGAAGAAGAAGATGAAGAAGAAAAAAAAAAATAGAAAACGAAAAAGAAAAGAAGAAGAAAAAGAAATCAAGAAAAAGAATTATCACGAAGATGAATATTACCAGAAACAAGGGGAAATCTTTAGAAGAAATCGAAGAACATTTGGAAGGCAAAAAAGTGAAAGCCTGAGATTCCATTGCTCCATCATAAGAAAAAGAAAGAAAAAGAAGAGAAAAATGTTATTAATCTGATGAATGTTTATATAGTATGAGTATAAAAATAATAAGAAAGATGAAGAAGAAGAAGACGAAGAAGAATAAAAAGAAGAAGAATAAGAAGACAAAGAAGAAGAAGATTGAGATACCGGGAAGAGGAGGTAAGTAGAGAATATCTATAGATGGTATGGTAGTCGTAGAGTGACAGTTAAAGTTCGGAGAAGGAAAAAAAAGAAGTTATAAAGTATATAAGAAGAAAATGGAAATTAAGAGAGTAAACGAAAGATGAACATAGTAAAAGTCATTATAAAGAAGAAAGAAGAAGAAAGAAGAAAGAAGAAAAGAAGTAAGTAAGAGAGAGAGAGATATGAGGGTTTGTTTGGGATTTGTGAGGAGGGAGATGAGAAGGAGTAAGATAGAATAATGGTTATGAGTAGAAGAGGGGAAAGGTAGTGGTGTGAGATGGTAAGAATATGTGAGGAATTGGTGAGACGTAGAGATGGTATGATAAAGTAAGTTGTATAGTAATAGGTAGAACAAGTATTTATATATATATATATATTACTGAATGAGAGATAGAAGAAGAAGAAGAAGTGAAGTAGAAGCAGAAATTAATATAAATAGTGATAGAAATTAGAGAGAGACTGAATAAAGTAAAATTTGTGAGGTTATGGAATTGAGGATAGGTATTGATTAGTAAGAATAAATAATAAGACTCAATAGAAAATGTTTGTGGTGGGCTACTGCCTACATATAGAATATATATTGTCTTGGAAGGAATGTGATATATGGTGTTTAAGATAGAGAACATATAGAAGAAGAAGAAGAGATGAAGAGATTATTAGATAAGGAGGAATAAGTTATAGAGAGGGAGATGAGAGAGAGTTAGAGAAGGAGGTATAGAAGGAGTATAGAATTGTAAGGAAGATATGTGACGTTGTGTGATTCTTAGTATATGTACAGTATTGAGCGAGAGACATGAGAATATTTAGGAAGAAGTAGAGTGACAGAAGAAGAAAGAAAGAAGAAGAAGAAGAAAAAGAAGAAGAAAATTGAGTTAGATAGAATAAATAGAGAAGAGCAGTATAAATTATATGATATTAGATAGTAGTTTAATTGCGGTGGAAGAAGGATTACTAGGAAGAAAGGATTAGGTAGTAAGAGTAAGAGTTATGGGGATGTATGTTGATCAGAGTAGTAAAAAGATAGAGACAGAGAATGAATTCAAGAAGACGAAAAGAATGAAAAATGAATATTAAAAACACGAAGATTAAAAAGGAAATTTCATACTAGGTGAGTCGGAGAGAAAAAGAAAAAAGAGAAAAAGAAGAAGATAGTGGAAAAAAGAAGATAAGAGGGGTTGGAGTAATTGAAAGAAGAAAATAAGAAGAAGAAGAAGAAGAAAGAAGAAGAAGAAGAAGACAGAAGAAGAAGAAGAAAAGAAAATAAAAATGGAAAAAAATAAAATTTCACTTGAATGAAATTGACGTCCAAAAAAGCAGACGTTGTTCATTCAATCCATGCATAATTAATTTATGGCCGTCGTGTTGCTGCGAGGTACAGGGCCAATTTTGCGTGAAAGCATTAATATATAGTAAGCCTTTTTTACGTTCATTTTAATAATTTAATATTTGAATCTCTCTCTCTCTCTATCTCTCGCTCTCTCTGTCTCTCTCTTCTCCTCTCTCCTCTCCTCTCTCTTCTCTTCTCTCTCTCCTCTCTTCTCTCGTGGGTGTCGTTCTCGCTGCTCTCTCTCTCGTCTCGTCTCTCTCATCTTCTCTCTCTCTCTCTCTCTCCTCTCTCTTTCCTCTCTCTCTCTCTCGTCTTGGTTTTGGTGGTGGGCGGGTTGGTTTGTGGTCTCTATTCTCTCTCTCCTCTCTCTCTCTCTTCTTGCTTTCTCTTAATAGTATATTATATAGATCTTATATAGTATGTTGTCGGTGTTTGTTTGGTGTTGCTGTGTGGGTGGTGTTAAGATATAGGATTATGTATTGTTATAAGCTGTGATTTTCATTATTTATGATGGGTTGTGAGTTTATTTGGCTAGGTATTTAGTTGTTGTTTGGGTTGTTTTGTATATATATAATTGTATAGATTACGTGGGATATAGTATTGTATTGTTATATATGTTTTGAGTACTTATAGTTGTTTGTTGGGAGTTTGGTTGTTTATTATGTGTGTGTGGTGTGTGTGTGTTGTGTTGTTTTGTCTACTTGATTTCCGCAGTTGGACAAGAGTTGGTGTTATGTGATATGAATCGCGCATACAACTTTCAAACTTGTCAGATAATCTGCACCCCGCATGTAGAAGGATGAGCTGAATGAAAGTGCGGATTTTTTATATTATCAATGACTAATGAATTCAAATCGAAAAATTTTTCAGAATCAAATTGAATGTATTCACAATACAGCCACAGAACCCGAACGTTGTGATATATATATATTATATATATATATACTTATATATATTATATATTATATATATATATATATATATATATATGATATAATATATATATATATATATATATAATAATATATATTATATATATTAATATTATATATATATAACTATATATAATATCTATGGAAAGCTCTAAAACCTAACTGGGAAACAAAAGTAGAATTATCATATTCTACTGAACGTGAAAAAGATTTATCTTTGGATACATAAGACGTAACACAAAAATAAAGGTTAATAAAGTGATGCACTTGCATCCTATGAAAGAGAGACATCAACGATTCCTATAGATCCTATAGGACCTAATGTTCAAATAAAGGAAAAAATACTTTAAAAAATCTTAAGTCACATAGTTGGCCCTCCATCAAAATGAGACATGAAATCAGCCCCTAGAATGGGTTGAGTTACGTCAGCAACCACAAACTCACGGCAGGGCCTTTTTCAAAGAAGGGTAAAAGGGGCAAGGGGCAATATGAGTATATAATAATAAATAACACTATAGTTACCCATCACAATGAATAATGAAGAAGAAATTTTTATTTTTTTTGAAAAGTAATTTGCCTTTAATATAGTCAATATTAGAGCCGACCTCTCTAACCACGTGCTGTAAATTGGTGAGGTTAGGCTAGTTGTTGGTACCTTGTACTTAGAACAGATCATGATGATGGGTTGGATCTCCCTGGCATCTTGATGGCTCGTTCATAAATAAAAATATTCATTCCATACGTTCTGTTTCTTCAGCATATATCAGACATTTCAAAAGCTTTGAAAATCTTTCTTCTCGTCTCTTCTCTTCTCTCTCTCTCTCTCCAATCCCTTCTCTCTCCTCTTCTCTTCCTCTCTCTCTCTCTCTTCTCTCTCTCTCTCTCTCTCTCTCTCTCCTCTCTCTCCTCTCTTCTCTCTTCTCTCTCTCTCTCTCTCTTCTTCTCTCTCTCTTCTCTCTCTCTCTCTCTCCTCCCTCCTCTCCTCCTCTCTCTCCTCTCTCTTTCTCTCTCTCTCTGCTTCTCTCTCTCTATGTATATATATATACGATATTATAATTATATATATATTATATAAATATATATATTATATATTATATATAGTTAGTATATATATGATACTATAATAAATAAATATATATATATATATATAATATATATATATATTATATAATATAAATATATTATATAGCTTGTTTGTGATGTTAATGTGAGGTATTATATATTATTATAGGTATATACGTTTATATATATTATTTAATATATATATATATACCTATGCCTGATTATATAGGTGTTTTAAATAATTTCGTGATTATTATAGAATATATTTATGATGTAGTGTTGCGTATGTATAATAGCTAAGTGTAATAGCCGCAATTCTCGATGTCATATTCCTCGCTGTATCTATCTCATGCGCAGAAATATTAAAATTTGCTATTGTGATGGGGGCCGCGATCATGGTCAATATATATATATTTATATAATATATAGTAGCCTTATTTAGGTGTATGCTTTTTGTGTTATATATATTATAGTTATGAATTTATTCAAATATATATCTGTATATATTAGTATTATATATTCTATAATATAATATATATATATATAATATATATATATAGTATATATAATATATATTATGATATATATAATATATATATAAAGATATATATAAATATATATAAATATATATACTATATATATATATATAATATATATAATTAATATAATTATATAAATAATATATATATATAAATATAAGTATATAATATAATAATATATATATTAATATTATATATATGAGTATATATATATATCAGAGAGAGAGAGAGAGAGAGAGAGAGAGATAGAAGAGGAGAGAAGAGAGAGAGAGGAGAAGAGAGAGAGAGTAGAGAGAGAGAGAAGAGAGAGAGAGAGAGAGAGAGTTTATCTATAAGAATATAAAAAGATCCCTGAATGAGCATTAAAGATTCTGTATCCCGAACCCCAGCCCGACCAGCCCGACTCTTTTTATGAATCTCGACGGTTATTTTCGGAAATATGCGAAGCTCCATCGATAAAAATTTACGAATAATTTATGAATTCACAGCAAGGAAGAAGAAATTAAAAATGGAGGAGGGAAGGAAAAACTTTAGAAGGATGTACTATAGTATGTGTGGTGTGTTGTGTGTGTGTGTGTGTGTGCTGTGTGTGTGTGTGTGTGTAGGTGCGTGAGTGTGTGTGTATGAGTGTGTGTGAGTGTATGGGTGTGTGTCTGTCTGTCTGTGAGAAAGAGAAATAGAAGAGAGAGAAGGAGTAGAGAGAGAGAGAGCAGAGAGAGAGAGAGAGAGAGAGAGAGAGAGAGAGAAGAGAAGAGAAGAGAGAGAGAGAGAGAGAGAGAGAGAGAGAGAGAGAGAGAGAGAGAGAGAGAGAGAGAGAGAAATGCAACTTGAGAAAGAGTAATAGAGAGCGAGAGAGAGAGAAAGACAGAGAAAGAGAGAGCGAGAGAGAGAGGCAGAAAGAGAGAAAACGGAAAAGAAAAAAAAGAGAAATAGAGAAAGAACTAGAGAATGGGAGAGAAAAAGAGGCAAAGAAAAAGAGAAAGAACGAGAGAGAGAGAGAGAGAGAGAGAGAGAGAGAGAGAGAGACGAGAGAGAGAGAGAGAGACGAGATCTTTTAATCAATTAGAGTATATACAAACCTTCTCTCAGATGGGTTTGTTTGAACTTCTGTTCGCTTTTATGACGTTATATTGTCGAGTTGTACACACGCACACACATACATGTACACGCTTACACACACGCACACGACACTCTGGTGTACAGGAAGTTTAGTCAGTCGCCCTCCTATTATTATTTTGGGGGCGGAGTTCTATAACTATTGTTTGAGTTTTAAGTTTTTAATGTTTTATTTCCTCTTTCACCATATATATATAATAATATAGTATAATTAATATATTATATATATATATATATATAATATAATATATAGTCTATATATATATATATGATATTATTATTTTATTATGATTAATATAATTATTGTATATTATATTAATTAATATTATAATGGAGTATAATGGTGATGTTTTTTATATATAGATGAGTATTATATGTAGTGTTGTGTTTTGTGGTGGTGTGTGGTTTTTGCCGGGTGGTGTTCTGTGTGGGGTTGGTGGTATGAATGTATATAATATTATTATTTATATATAATAGCGGTATATAGTATTAGTATATGTATTTATAGTTATGATGGTTGTATACTAGTATGTCTATATTTGGGGTTGTATATTGGGCGGAAGTATATAGCATATAGTATGTATATGTTATAAGTGTGGTTGGCTGTTTGGTGGTATAGTAATATTATATTTTGATGTATTATTATATATTTGTATATGTACTTTAGATAGTGTGACTATTAATATATAGTATATGGTTATAGCTATTGTTATATAATATACTACGGTAAAAGTATATATATATTATATATATAATATATAATATCATATTATATATTATATATATAATTATAGAATATATATATATAATATAGATAATATAATAATTATATATTATATTATAATTAGTATATAATATATATTTATATAAATTATTATATTATATATGAGTCTTAACGGTATTGGGTGAGATACTAGGGTTAGTATATATACATATATTATATATAGGAGTTAATATTATAGCGATATAGGTTGTATTTATGACTGTTAGTTGGTTGTTGGTGTATGTATCTTATTGGTTTTTGAGATTGTTTTGTTATTGTTTTTTTTTCATCTTATCGCTTGGTAGCCTTATTATAATATATATATCATATATATATAGTTGTAAATATTATAATATAGTTAGAGTATTGTATTTATAGCATAGATTTATATTATATATGGGTATTATGATGAGGTATTATTATATATAGATCATGGTGTATATTAGTTATAGTAGCAGAAAAATTTATTGGCTTATAACTGTATAAAGAATTTCAAACCTAAAAATATTATTTTAAATAATTTTTTTAAACTGACCAAAAATAAAAACATTTAAAAATAATGATTCATCTTAAATACTTTTTTCTTTAAATTAATATATAAGATATTCATTTTTATGATATGATTCATGGATATATAGTATATATATTATATATATAATATATATATATAATATATATAATATATATTAATATATAGGGTTGTTATATATATAGTATATATTAAATATATATAAATATATATATAATATATATATATACTATATATATATAATGCTATAATATTAATATTATATATATATATAAATACTATATATAATATATAATTATATATAATATTATTATATTATATTATATATATATATATAAAATATATATTATATAATTATATATATATATATATAACATTATATATATATATATATATATAATATATATATTATATATTATATATATATATATATATATATATATATTATATATATATATTATATAATATATATATATATATATATATATATATATATATTATATATTATATATATATAATTGATAAAATTAGAATTTAGAATTAAGATACACTTATCATCATTATCAAATAATATATAATATTTCATTCTCTTCATTCATTCATTAATTCATTCATTTATTAATATAAAAGACGACAATATCAGCCCTGAAAAAGTCAACCACCTAAAAATGTTTACTTCGAAAGGCGATTATTGTCAGAAAGAGGTTCTTTCTTTTTACAGAGTTCATGTAAGACTGTTTGCTATTGATAATATTTTGGCACAACAGAACAATTTTTGAACGGAGTTAACATTTTTGATAATAATTAATCAATATTTCATGTGATTTTGTGCGCTTTCAGAACCGAAGAAAAAGCGGATTGAAAAGAAGTGAGACCTAAAGACAAACGGTAAGAAAAATACCCCGTCTTTTAATGTAACCTTCGTTTTCTTCAAACCTCAAACTAAGCATGTGATTAAGGAAGCTTTACTACAAAACTACTAGAAGAAGGAATGCAACTACGTCTTTCCCACCATTAGAAATAGCAAACCAACTTTCTAAATCATACAATA
>JABUQX010048414.1:15000-23515 GCA_015478945.1 Trachelipus rathkii
AATTTCATGACCATACTTTCAACTAAATTCCTTTTACCTCTTTCATTGCCATACAATATTTTAATATGAACTACTACTTTTGGATACAGCTACTTAAAACCAACACTTCTTCTATACACTGAAACATAATGCTTACTCTTTCATCAGGCTAAACAACCTATGATATATCATGCTTCACTGTTCACTCTTACTCTAGAGATCCTACCTCTTGCCTTCAAAAAAAAATTATTTTTAGTACCATTTGAAAATTTTTAACAGGATTTTTTTTTTTAATTAGATTTAAAAGGAAGTGGCCAAGAAGAAAATAAAAAAAAAGTACATTAAAAAAACTGGGGAATACCTGAATTGATCAGATGAATTTAATTCATATAATCCTAATGTAATTTTGTTTTTGCTTTTAAAGAAAAATTATAATATGCATTTTATGCAATAAATATTATCTATAAGAATGATCAGTGGCATGAAACATAAGTTAGAGAAGAGATGAAAAAAGAAAAATAATAAAAAGACTTTAGATTAAAGATGTTGGTAGATGTTAGATGTTTGAAGATAGGGTAAGGCTATTTTAGATTTAAGGGTAATGTTAGAAACTAGAAAGTATATATATATATATATATATATATATATATATATATATATATATATATATATATATATATATATATATATATATATATATATATATATATATATATATATATATATATATAATATATATAAAATATATATATATATATATATAATATATTATATATATATATATATATAAAAAATATATATATATAATATATATATATATATATATATATATATATATATATATATATATATAATACCGGTATATGTTTTTCTTAAAACAGTTTGAACTTTACATTTTTATTATTAGTGTCAATTGCACTCTCCTTCCAAACTGTTATCAATATTAATAATTCATGTCAGATATGCAGAACCATTAAGAGTAATTTACGTTCAACCAAAACCATATATTTAAAAAAAGCTTTACAAGAGGTGAAATGATAAAAATAAATTATATGGTTTTTATATCCCTGAAGGCTTTAAAAATCTTCTTGTGATACAATTAAAAACCTCCTTGTGATACATAATTAAAAACCTCCTTGTGATACATTTTTAAAAACCTCCGTGTGATACATAATTAAAAACCACCTTGTGATACATTTTTAATTGTCTCTTAATCAAGTAATTTTTTGTTTACATTACTATCGTGATCCAATCTTTTAACCGATGCTAGATAATACATCAAGGAATGTAATTTATACAAGCGATACTTGCATTTGGGTCAATCCATTTTTTCCGTACCAAAATAATGGAAGTTGGCCGCTCGATAATTTTTGAAAACTTTTATATTTTGCATGGCGTTAATGTTATCCCTGGAAAGTTCAAAACCACCATTCGTTTTTGTAGATTTACTCTGGTTGTAACAGGGTGAGCCAAAATGTTTGACCAGGTGGAGCAAAATTTATCACTTAATAGAGGTAACATTTTAAGTCATATCTCCATATTGGTAATTCTTATACCAAATTTCATAGAGAGTGATTTGTTGGGGATACTTTAAGGTACATTTGGCCTTTCCTGTTTTTTTTTGAGAAAATAATGTTTCACCATGAAAATGAATCCGAAAAATTGTGTTAAAAATCGAAGAAATTTCCATTTTCGTGGGTGTATATTATTAAAAAGAAGGAAATAAATTTAAACGATATAAAAATTTTGTGTGTGATACATACTAAAGTAGGGTTTAACTTTAAATCTTATTTGAAGTTTGGTAAATAATTTTTAAAAAATTTACAGGGTGTCCAAAAATCAATTTTTCGGAAAATCGGTAACTTTGAACCTTAATATCTCTGATGGGTAAGTGCTAAAAATCTGAAATTTTCGCACATTATACTACTACCATATAGATGTTCCTTCACCTGCAAAATTGACTTTGGTATTTGCTTGTTTAAAGAAATACAGCCATTCAAAAAAAGTCCAAAAATAATTTTTTTTTAAGTTGTGTTATGAATAGCATACGTTGGCCTACTCGTAATATAAAAGTACCTATATTGTTAAAGTGTGTAATTATATTATTATTAATTATTAGAATTATTATTATTTATATGTCATATTCTTTTTTTTTCAAATTTTTTTATTTATGGCATAAAACAATGAAAATAAAATTCATAATTTTGGAAAAAATTCACTTTGGAAAATTTCGGATAAAATATAACTTAAGACTTGTGTTTTTCTATCCCAAATTAATACTATAACATTATTAAAATCTACTTAACATTTAAATTATAATTAAAATTATTTGGATAAACACAGACGTAATAATATTAATGACCGTTTCTCCCCTACGCCACTGACCGGTTTTTCCCGAATATCAATTTTTTGAAAAAATGGTAATTTTTTAATAAAGAATTTAACTTCTAAATAAAATTATTTCAAAATTTTTTTTTTATTTTTCTATTATTCTATTATATACATTAAGGAAACTCCATAATGTTGAGAAGAAAAATACATAATTAAGTATTAATATGTGAATAACCTTAAAGAGTAAAATGGGGGAAAATCGTCTCAAGAGACTTTAACATGACTCAGTCATTAAAAAAAAAACGGCCGAAATTTTTGGACCGATTTTCCCCAAATTTTAACGGTAACCTATATATATATATTTATATATATATATATATTATAAATATAGAGAGTAGACTTTATATATATTTATATTATATATATATATATATATATATAATATATATATATATATATATATATATATATATAATATTATATAAATAATATATATAATATATATATATATATATATATATATATAATATATATATATTATATATATATATATATATATATATATATATATATATATATTATATATATATATATATATATATATATATATATATATATATATATATATATATATATATAACATAAACGTAGCAAGTAGTAGGGCTACCATTTTGCACGTGTTGGTCATTTTGACCACAGCGTCCAGGAACCTACCTGAGGCTTTTTTGAGCCCAATTTTTTACCTGCCCTTGACCTTTTTTGACCTTTACCTTTTTGGGCTTGACCTTTTTTGAGCCCAAATTTTTTACCTGACCTTGACCTTTTTGGGCCTTGACCTTTTTGGGACTTTACCTTTTTTTCGACCAACCCTTTGATCTTCCATGGGTCATTTTTGGCCCACGGTATTTTTTGAGAACCCTAATTTTTTGAGAACCCTAATTTTTTGAGAACCCTAATTTTTTGAGAACCCTAATTTTTTGAGAACCCTAATTTTTTGAGAACCCTAATTTTTTTGGGAACCCTAATTTTTTGAGAGCCCTAATTTTTTCGGCAACCCTAATTTTTCGGCGACCCTAATTTTTGGCAACCCTAATTTTTTTGGCAACCCTAATTTTTAGCACCCTTTCGAAGAAAGGGTGCGCCAAACGGTTGCGTCAGCAACCGTTGTACGTATTACCCCCCTATTTTACGCCCCCTAATTTTTTTCGACCGTGGGCAATTTTTGCCCACGGTAATTTTTGAGCTTCCTTTAGGGGCTTAGCCCTTTTTGATGTCGTTACCTTGTTTGACCATGATATTTAGCCTTTGACCTTACCATATACCATGGGCCATTTTTGACCCACGCTAACTTGAAATGGCTTTTGATGGATCCCAATTCTTACCGTAGGAGTTATCTGGATGTCTATTAGTGTTCTATGAGTATTAGATGAGTGTCAGGTGAGTGCCAGGTGAGTGCCAAGTGAGTGCCAATGAGTGCCAATGAGTGCCAAGTGAGTGCCACATAGTGCCAAGTGAGTGCCACATGAGTGCCAAGTGAGTGCCACATAGTGCCAACTGAGTGCCACTTTTTTCAAGCCTTTTCTAGCCTCCCCTGAGCCTAGAATAGCCCTAATAGGGGTGTCTACCCCTAGGTAATAAGGTATGAGGAATCGAATGGTGTATATTACAATCTGCTAGAATACATTTATTATGACACTTATACACACTATGACACTTATAATCACTTACACTCTCCATAGACACTTACATTAAACCATATACACTTACACTCACACCCACACACAGGTACACTTACACTTACACTCACACACTCGATATTTTGATGCCTCAGCATTAATGCCTCAGCACATTGATGCCTCAGCATTAATGCCTCAGCATTGATGCCTCAGCATTAATGTCTCAGCAATGATGCCTCAACTTCTGAAGGTTCATCTTGATGACTCATCTTTGATGACGTCATCTTTGATACCATCTATATTGATGATTCATCTTTGAAGAAATCACCTTTGATGGCTCATCTCTTCCCACATCATAGAACAGAGTTAATATTAATGTTCTTCCCAAGTTCAATAAAGCTGCCCACCAGGGCGCAGCAAGCCCCCCCCAAGCCCCCTCCCGCAAAGGATGGAGGCCCCGCACCCACAGGTGCGGACCCGCCGCGCGAATGAAAATATATATACTTAGTCATTCATTTTTATTTCATACTTAAACATTTCCAAGAATTTCTTTTCAAATATATACTACGAGTCAATTCATTTTTTTCATACTTTAACATTTTTATTAAAAAACATTTTCGCGAACCTAAAACTGTAACTCCTTACAGACCTATTATTTAACAACCATATATTTATTAACATTATTTTTTACTTAATAATTTTTCTACTTAATACTTTTTAATTTATTAATTTTTTAAAAATTGTATGTAAGAAGAAAAAATTCAGAGTGTCTGATATATAAACATTTCATTTTTACTACAATTGTGCGAAATTTTATTAAAAACATAATCTTTACATACCTTTAAAGCAGTAAAGCAGTAAAACAATAGAGGTGTAATTAACCTAACACCTAGGGGATTAGTATGTCTTTGTTTTAACTGCTTTACTGCTTTAACTTTCTGCTTTACTGCTTTAACTCATGTTTTTACTTGCTTTAACTTTCTGCTTTACTGTTTAACTCATGTTTTACTGCTTTAACTCTCTGCTTTACTGTTTTAAATAACTCTTGCTTTACTGCTTTAACTCAAATTTTATAACATTATGTTTCTTTTATATTTTTTATTTTGTTATTAATACTTTTTATTTATTATTTCTATTTTTATTTTTGTTTTAATACTTTTTTATTTTTAATTTGTAATTGTAAGAATAAAACACACAGAGTTTCGGTTATATAAACATTTTATTTTAAATAAAATTGTACGAAATTTTTATTTTTAAAAATATACTTTACATACCTTAAAGCAGTAAGCAGTAAAAACAATAGAGGTGTTATTACCTAAGCACTAGGGGATTAGTAATGTCTTTGGTTTTACTGCTTTAAAACTTTCTTGCTTTACTGCTTTAACTCATGTTTTACTGCTTTAACTTTCCTGCTTTACTGCTTTAACTCATGTTTTTATTATTATTATTTCTCTGCTTTACTGTTTTAACTCGCTGCTTTACTGCTTTTAACTCAATATATTTATTACATTATGTTTTCTTTTATATTTTTTATTTGTTTAATACTTTTTTCATTTATTATTTCTATTTTTATTTTTGTTTTAATACTTTTTTTTAATTTAATTTGTATATGTAAGGAAATAAAACACACACAGAGTTTCGGCCATATAAACATTTTATTTTAATAAATTGTACGAATTTTATTAAAAACATATACTTACAGACTTAAAGCAGTAAGCAGTAAAACAATAGAGGTGTTATTACCTAACACCTAAGGGGATTAGTATGCCTTTGTTTAGCTGCTTTTACTGTTTAAACTTTCTGCTTTACTGCTTTTAAACTCATGTTTTTACTGCTTTAACTTTCTTGTTTTTACTGCTTTAACTTTCTTGGCTTACTGCTTTAACTTTCGCTTTACTGCTTTAACTTTCTGCTTTAACTTTCTTAACTTTCTACTTTACTGTTTTAACTCATATATTTTATTATAACATTAATGTTTTTATTTTGTTTTAATACTTTTTATTTATTTTTATTATTATTTTTATTTATTTTTATTATTATTTTTATTATTTTTATTAATTTTATTTTTATTATTTTTTATTATACTTAGTGTTATTTACTTCATGCCTATTGTATTTTATTATCTTAGACACACACACACACACACACACACACCCACACACACACAACACACACACACAACACACACACACACAGTACACACATACGAATAACACACATTAACTATGACACTTATACACACATTCACTTGACACTTACATTACCCATAGACACTTACATTTACACTTATACCCATGTTGGTCACACACACACACACACACACACACACACACACACACACACACACATCACACACACAACACACACACACACAACACTTACACTTATTACACACATTCACTATGATCACTTATACACACTTCACTATGACACTTCATTTGTCCCATAGAACACTACATTTACACTTAACACTCACACACAGATTTACGTTACACTGACACAGATTTACTTACACTCAACACAGATTTATCTTACACTCACGACCAGATTTCTTACACACACAAGATTTACTTACACTTGCACACAGATTTACACCCACACACACACACAACACACACACACCCACGAACACTCACTTACACATATAACGTATAATTATTTTACATTTTATGTTTTAATTAAAACACGTACATTTATATTACTCATCCAAATATCATACTAAAATTAATTTCAAAGTTTCTTAAAACTTCTATTAATAAATCAAACATTATCTTTGAACAAAGAATTTATTATTAACTGTTAATACTTTTTGTTTATTCATTTTTATAAACTATCAAGTTTTAAAATAACTTTTACTAAAATTTATGAAATTTTATTAAAAAACATATATTTTTACGTACCTTAAAGCAATAAATCAGTAAGGTCAGCCCCAGCACCCCTCTACACCAAGCTATGCCACGTTTTGTTCTCTTGACTTACTGCTTTACATCATCTTTAGCCATGTAATAAGTATAAAAATAACAAAATAAAGTTCTTCTCTGCTAACATAACATGTATTTTAAATTAAATCATTCTAAGTTTTTATTTAAAAATAACAATTATTCACTTACATTTAATATTATTCACTCGATGTTACTAAAAATATTTCAAAGTTTTTTAAATAATTCGGGTTTTCTTATTGTCGTTTATTATTATTATTATTGATCTATGTACATTGACAATCCATCAGGGGGGGGGGGGGGTGGGGGGGGTGGGGTGCGCGATGGGGGAAAAAAGGGGGGGGGGGGGGCGAGAAAACACAACTACTCGCACTCTCTTACAGATACGTAAACTGACCTCGTGCTTCTGTAAAATGTGTTGAAATAACTATTTTAGGCCTAAATTTAGGATAATCCTTTTTTGTAACCCGGGGCGATTTAAGCCTAATTCCAGGTCAAATATATTTCAAACTGACCTTTTTCTGTAAAAATGTGGTGCAATATCCTAAATTTAGGCCTAAAATTTAGGCCTAAATTTAGGATAATCGTTTTTGTAACAGGCTGATTTAAGCCTAATACAGGGTCAAAAGGTAATTCCCGTATAGACAAGAATCATTGTTTTATTATTTTTATAAATATATTCCAAACTGAAAATGCTGGATCGGTAAGATCCTTAAGCAGGTAAAAAAGGAAACTGTTTTCCTTACTTGTGATTGGTCGGGGTAAATAATCCTTATCTCTATATGAAACCTCGTATGTGATTGGTCGAGAAATTATTTTATCGTCTTTTGAAAATTAACTTTTTTTTCTTTAAACTTGTATTGAGCAGGTGTGTGTTTTAGACCCAAACTCTTTTAAAATCATAGTCATTTAGCTGTTACCGTGCACAAGTTATCTGATTTGTATTAAAAGAGTTTTTTTACTAAATGTATATCATATTTATAATAAATACTTACATTGAGGAATAATTAGTAATTTCACTAGAATAGATAATAATTAATTCACTAGATTTATAAGCTAACCACCAGGGCTCAGCATGAGCCCCACCCGCAAAGGCAACCAACCACGCACCCGCAGGTGCGTCCCGCCGCGTCCCGCCCGCCGCGTGCGCCCGCAGGCGGCAGTATTTCCGCGTTCCCCGCCCAGCCGCGTGCGGCCCGCAGGCCGCATATTTCGCGCGCGAATGAAAATATATATATATATATATATATATATAATATATATATATATTATATATATATATATATATATATATATATATATATATATATATATATATATTTTATTATATATATATACTATATATATGTGTGTTGTGTGGTGTGTTGTGTTATGTGGTAGTGTGTCTATGTGTATTTGCATATGTGTGAATAAGAGATATAGTGCATGTGTGTATAAGTGTAAGGGTAAGTGTCTATGGTAAGTGTAACTGTTTATAAGATGAATCATTAATATAGGTAGTATCAAAGATAACGCCATCAAAGATGAGTCATCAAAAAGATGAACCTTCAAAGGCTGAGATACCAAAGCTAAGTTATTAAAGTTGAGGCA